>LGRX02028874.1:0-21265 GCA_001247695.2 Cymbomonas tetramitiformis | reverse complement strand
GGGTTGGGGTCGGGGTTGGCGTTGGGGTTTAGAGCCCTTTCCAGTCGGCTCCCCAGCAGCAACAGAGTCTCTGATTGGGCTGAAGGCGCAGCAGGTGATTGAATCTGAGGCAGTGACTGGAGCATCACAGGCACAACAGATGGTGAAACTGAGGTACTGGCTGGGTTGATGACATCAAAACACAATCTCGCCTAGCTGCTGCTCTAGGCTGACAGTCGGTTCTGCTTCTCTGAAACTTTGACCAGGGCCTCCGGCGCACAGGGTCGATGTGGGGACTCTACCCCCCACATTCGGGCAAGATATCGCTGGATCATCTGCCGGTGCTGAGCTCTCGAAAATTTGCCCAGAGCCTCCGGCGCACAGGGTTGATGTACGTGTGCACCCTATCCACCATCTTTGGGCAAGATATCGCTGGAACTGAGTTGTTGTCTGCCGATACTGTCATCACTGCTGGGTCAATCTCATCTAAAGAAGGAGCACTGCCCTGTCAGTTAGTCACTGCAGGAGCACTGACAAGCATAGAACAGGGCATGGGCAACATATTTTCGACAAGTGAAACAGCTGCTGCACAGAGGATAGAAGCTGGTAACTCTGAAGGTACAGACAATTGGGCTTCTCCCCCCCCCACCCTCAGAGCGGCGAGATCCTTTTGGCGAAGGGAATTCCGCAGGTAAATTCACCGGTGACGTTGGACTCGACGCAACAGGTGCAGCCGACTCCTCCGGCTGCCACACAGCTCTCGGTGGCAGGTGGTGTTGATTATGTTGTTGCTGAAGGTACTGTTGCCGTTGAAATTCCCGTTGTTGAGCCACATCCCACCCGTGCTGCGGGTACGCTGATAGCGGACTGCTTGGCGTTGGCGCTGAAATTTCAACGCTGTAGTTCAGACCAGCAGCCGGCGCGCTGTACTGGCCCGGTCCCGCGTACGAACCGTGCGGGAGGTAAGGTGGCAGCGGATTGTGATAGAACCCCGCTGACGGAATCTCGAAAGGCTGCGATCCCATCTCCCGCGAAATTTGCTAAACCAGCAAGACCCCGCAATCGTAGCCCAACCGAGCTGCTTGTTGGTGCCACTTTGCGTGGCCCAGCAACGTTCGAGTTTATGCACACACATATAGCCCATGACCTACTGATATCAGGACTCCGCTGCCCGCACCACCACTAATCACTCGACTATCTCACGGTACACGCTTACAACTCTTTACACGTTATATACCAACGGGCATTGTCTATATCCTAAAGGGCACTAATGCACGTTGGCGACACGGGCATACGAGTATGTTTATTAGCGCCGCCAAATAGTAATGACATGCAGAGCCAATTGTTACTGCCACTTAAATCTGCAATTTAGGGCAGTTTGAGGCCTGATCATTGTTTCAGGAAATTGTATATAAACCTGCATCGATCTAATGGAGTACTATCTAATCATCCTTTCAGATTATTCACATGTGCATCACCTAGTGTGCGTTCAATGATTTCATTGTCATTTCGAATGATCCACTTGCCTTAAAACTACATTAGGATGATATAATCAGGCATGTGTAGAAACTCGGCCCCAAAATTACATCATCTATACAGAAATAGCCTGAAGGCGATCCTCGTCTCGAGCTATCGCAAAGAGCAAAATACCGGATGTCTCGTCCCCAGTATATTCTCCTGTATCCCCACAGTTCATTGAATCATGAATGTCAATCCCAGAAACGAAGACTGAAAGGACGCATGTTGGATGTGAGGCATGGTGGGAGCCCAAACAGTGCTCAATTTCCACCCACCTAGTTTCTTGTGGTGAAACTTAAATTCCGAGCAGACCTGTGAACAGGCACAATGTCAACTTCATATTCCGTAAAATGCTTTCTACATGTCTTTTCTCATCACAAATGCAATTGGTGGTAAAATCTGTAAAAAATGAAGTGAAAGGTAAAGCTACCTCCGTTAACGAGGAGCGTAATTGCACACTGATATACTTATGTATGGTGACCACCAGGAATACATATGCATATTGAATGGCACAGGGAAAGCCCAGGCCTGCAACCTTCAAGAACTCTGCCCACGGAGTGTCAATTTCTTCCATCACCGCTTTCCCATCGTTGCGATCCAGGGTGATCTGACATACAAGCCGAAGTGTGCAAGGTTAGCAAGACTTCATCCAATCAGCAAAGCCGGCGGATGGAAGTCTGATGGAAGCGCGTTGTGCGAGATCGGATGCACCTGCAGGGTTATGTGGGTTACCCTTGGACCGATTTCTTTGGCACCATGTGGCCACAGAATCTCGGCTATGTTCCCGCACCGGGGATCAAAGAACTCAGCACACATTTCGGGGCACTTATTCTCCGGGATTGCGGAGCTCACTCGTGGAGAACAAGATTCCCTAAGCCTTCCTGAGCCACCTGGATGCCTCTGTGACTGAGACTCTATGTGCACACTGAAGCTGTGCCACTGAAGCTAGTCCACCTCCACCCCTAATGCTGCCCGAGCCTTCTCCCTACCACCAAGCCTGCGGTCAAAACCACCATCCCGATGATGAGCTTTTATGAAGAGCTCTTTGTCTTGGGGACATTTGGGGATTTCCTTTTTGTTAGGGGTGCTTGGCTTGGAACCTTCGGACTCCCTCGGACTCTTCGGAGTTTCGATGGTAACAATAGAGCTGTAATGCACATTCCACCCCGCTCCATGCGGGTTCCCAAAGCCTACTCTCAGGAGAGCTTGTCCACCCACAACACGGCGAATGTCCCAAAGGGCTGTCGCAAGGGGGCGGAGATGAGACTGATCGACTGAATTACTTCCTTCTGACCTTGAGCGCCCGCCATCGAGCTTGCAACTCCCGAGCCTTAACCCCAACTCTTCTGAGGCTTTGGCGCTGGGTGACCGGTAGGAGTAACGCGCTCCACACTTGCACCGCGCTGTTGTGCCGCACTGCTCCTACTCGGGGATTCATCCCCACATATGCCTGTGTGTCCTACTCGGGGATACCATCTCCACATATGCCTGTGTGTCCCAAGCCCTCCCACTGGCCGATAGCTCACCAACAGTCGCCTTCCCGGCTCACTGTTAGTTCCGGCACGGTCAACAACCTCGCCACGTGGGCAGGGAAACCGATGAGACGCCGCATGTTGCCGTGGGATCTGTTGTAAGTGGTCATCGCTGCGGAATTGGGCCTCCGGGCTCTGAGGGGCCTGGCATGTGTCAACTCCACCCACCAACCTTCCACCTGCACCTCGCTCAACGCCCTTCTTGCTTGTGGGGCGGAGCTGACTACCAACCACGGCAGGCGTCGGAGGCAGGAGCAGGGAGGGAGCGAGGAGCGACCGCGGGGAAAGCACGGTGGAGGGAGGGAGCAGCTCATTGACCCGATGGTGCCTGCGCTTTGTGGGAGTGGCTCCCCCAAAAGGTCTGCGCGTTGTGCCCCTTCTCCTCGGCACCTCCCGAAGCGCACAAGAACTGGATTTGCTGAGGCCATGAGGTGGGTGCTGCGGAGCTTGAGTGGGTATAGCGAGGACTCCTGGAGGCTACTGGGGGTGGCGCCGCGCCTGTTGTTGGCTCCGCAGCCAGGGGGGGCGCGGAAGAAGTCCATCCCCGCGGAGCTGGTGCGGCAGCGGGTGGCGAGGATGCGAGGTCGAGTGCGTCTGATTGCTTGTGGAGAGGCGCTCAGGAGGCTGACGGGCAAGGTGGTTTGCAGGCAAATGCGTGGGCGGTTTGCTGCATACTTCGGATCGCCTCCGAAGGAGGGAGCAAACGGTGGAGGCGTGATTGAGTGCGATCCCGTCGTGGTGCGCCCTCCAGCTCGATTGCAAGCACGCCTTCAGCAAGGTCCATTGGCGGGCGATCTCTCAGGTGGTGATGATGAGGTGTGCGCGGATTTCCCGGAGCTCTCGGGCATGATTGAGAGCTGCTTTCGCAACCAGGCGATGCAGAGGGTGGCGGGGGGCAGGTGGTGAATTCCAATGGGTGCGGTCGGCGGAAGGGACCCCGTGTAGGATTTCGAGAGTTTCGGTTACACAAAAGCAAGCGTAAACTTTCATTATCAAAAGATATATCAGTTCGTAGCTCGAAACGACACGAACATTTGCGCGCCATCATTACTGATTGGGCGATTAGGCGATCTTATGTGAAAGTTCACGAAACAGACTCCTACGTGTCACTGTCGTGTTCATACCGACCGCAGTGACACTCCTGACTACTACAGATGGAGTCATTACGCACTTCCCGATGGTCATCAGTGATCTGACGGCCACGATTAGTTCAGCAGATCTACAGATCTAGATCTAAGGGTTCCACAGTGTTTCTTTAGGGTTTCTTCAGGGTTTGAGCATCCTGACTACTGTACAAGGTCTAGATAGTCATGCTTTACACCAAACTGATCAGCAGCACTTGCAGATTCCAATACCCCTTCTAAAGGGTGACTGTCTAGTTGTCCTACTGCCAGTTCTTGGGAATGGTGCCCCTTCAGTCAGCAATATCCAGTTCTTGGGATGGTGCCCCTCCAGCTCCAGAGTATGGGATGGTGCCCCCTTCAGTCTTCAGTCTTCAGAGGTGGTGTCCTGCAACTTCATGATGCCCAAGCTTTCCCTGTGTTTAAGGAATAGTGGTAGGGGAAGAGGTTTGGTGAAGATGTCCGAGGTGTTGTCCGCTGAGCAGACATACAAGGCTTCCGCTGTGTCGGACTTCACCAATTCTCGGATGTACATATTCCTGACCTCAATGTGCTTGGATCTGTTGTTGTTGACATAATCGGAGGCCAAATGAATGGCCCCTTGATTGTCACAGTACATAGGCACCGGGTTGCGGATGTCCACCAAGTCGTTCAGCACGTTCATGATGTACTTGATCTCCCGAGCCCCTTCAGACATGGCAATGATCTCAGCCTCGGTAGTCGACAGCGATACACATCTCTGCATGATCGAGGAGAAGATGAGCAAGCTCCCACACAGGTAGACAGCAATGCCAGATGTGGACTTTCTCGTTGTCTTGCAGCCAGCATAGTCAGCATCAGTGTATATGCACATCGGTAGTGCTCCACATGCCAGACCCAGCCCCCTTGGCACAGAAGAGGTTGCTCGTAGCACCAGCTCGTAGCCCATGGTGCCCTTGAGGTATCTGACAACCTGCTTCAGTGCCACAAAGTGCTCTGGGCCATAGGACGCACAGAACCTGGAGAGAGCAGATACAGCTGCCATGATGTCCGGGCGTGAGCACCTTGCAATCCACTGCAGTTGCCCAAGCAGCCCCCTGAATGGGATGGTGGTATCCTTGCCATCAGATGGGGTAAGAGAGCATCCTGGAGACATGGGCAGACTAGCAGGCTTGGCATCCTTGAGTCCATAGGTGTCAATCATCTGGGAGATGTACCCAGTTTGGGAGAGATAGGCCACCCCAGGGCCCCAGCGCACACCAATACCCATCACAAGGTCCAGAACACCCAAGTCCTTGCAGGCATACTGGGAGTTGAAGGCTGCCACGAAGCTGTCATACCACGTGCTACTGTCAGTGGCCACAATGTAGTCATCAACATATGCCAGAATAATGACTGTGATGTCAGAGTCCCTGATGAAATACAGACAGGGTTCAACATCACTGCGCCTCATCCTTTCGTCGTAGGCCATGATGAAAGCATCGCTGGTCTCAAACCACTCTTTGCCCGCTTGCTTCAAGCCATACACCGCCTTGAGGAGCTTGGCACACGTCCTCCCCTGATACTCCAGCCCCCTAGGGAGCTGGACATACAGATCCTCCTCGAGGGTCGAGTTCAGGAAGGCTGTCTCCACATCCATGTGATACACCTGCAGGGAAAGGTTCAGCGCCAGAATGATAACCAGTCTCACTGAAGACAACTGAGTACACGGGGCAAAGGTGTCGAAATAGTCGACACCATACTCCTGCTTGTTGCCCCTCACACACACCCTCGCTTTGCGCTTCTGCAACTGCCTATGCTTGTCCAGCTTGACCTTCAACACCAGAGCCATGCCCAACAGGTGAACCCCAGGGGGCACATCCTCCTTGTCCATCATCTCGAGAGCCCGCTTGACCGTAACCAGGGCCTCCAGCTTTGTCTGGATAGCCTCCATCCACTCATTAGCATCTGGCGCCCCCATAGCTTGCTTGACCCCCTTCGGCTCAGTCACCCCTGGTGGCAGCACATCCACTGATCCTCCAGCACACGCCTTCACAGCTGCTGCCAAGCATGTGTGCTCAGGAGGGAAATGCACCTTACCCAATGGCAGATCGATGTGCGTGAAGTTTGTGAGCAGCATCACACAGTATGGGAATGAGCTGGGTCCCACAGCCCGTGCGCATATGATCCCAGCCTCCAGCTTCTCCTTCCCAGCATCCGCCATGACTTCAGTGAACAGTGGGTAGTCGACATTGAGGTCACCATGTTGCATAGCCGAGCGCACAGCACTCATATGCTTGGGCTGGCCATCTAGATAGTCTCTGAGGCTCACCCAGCATACCATATCCCCAGCCTGCACCTTCAGCACCGCCAAGATCTCGTCGCTCTCATCAGGCAAATAGGCACCAATGCCAATAATATCATCTCCCAAACCACTGGGAAGGGCTTCATGATACTCCGCATCCAGCACCGTCACCATGAAGTTGGTACTCAGTGGGGCCACTGCTGAAGGATCCCACGTGGTGACCACCTTGCCCAGCTTGTCGACAGCCTCATGGAACCTCACCATACCAGACTTGACGATCTTGCCGGACTCGGGATCATACAGTAAGTAGGCCGAGGAGACCTCAGAGTGACCAACGTACCTGAGCTGCTTCGCTCGGTCACTGAGCTTATGCTCCCTGCTGTCCGGGTCCACAAAGGCATACGCCAGACAGCCAAATACCCGAAGAAGGGAGAGGTCATAGTGTTTCCCATACAGTATGAAGTAGGGGGACTGCTTGTGCAGAGGTCGCTGGAAGGTCCTGTTCAAGGTGTACACGGTGTGCCGAACAGACAGCGGCCATACCTCCACACCAAAGCCAGAGGTCACCAGCATTGCCCGAGCCATCGCTTGCACCGTCCTGTGGGACCTCTCAACCCGAGACTGGTTCTCGTGGAGGTATGGTGACCCATGCCGCTGCTCAATGCCTCTCTCCTTGCAGTATTGCTGCGTCTGCCCAGCAATCATAGTCGAGTCGCCGTCAGTGTGCAGGACCATGTGGTACTTCTCCTCCAGGCCCATGCGGCTCCTGTGCTTCTTGACCTCGACCAGGAATTCCTCCAGCGCCCCCAGGTAGTCGGACTTCCTCTTCAGGAAGTACACACACAACCAGGATGTGCAATCATCCAAGAAGAAAACAAACCACCTGTACCCACCAGCACTGTGCCTGAAAGGCCCACAGGTGTCAGACCATACCAACAACCCAATCTCCGCAGCCCTCTCCCTGCCCGTAGGCTTCATAGAAGGTCTGATGGCCTTGGTCAGTCTGCAGGAGACACACCTCTCCGAGCAGCGCAGCACCAGGCTCTTGGCATACTGCGCAGCCGTGATGCCCATGGGGACCCCCTCGTCCAGCATGTCCTGCATGGTGATGTCGCCAACATGTCCAAGACGAAGATGTGCAAGCATCTTGGCGTCAATCTTCATAGCTGTATGCCCATCCTTGTACAGTACCACCACTGGCCACTTGGTCTCTCTGACCCACACCCTGTCTTCTCCACACATCTCGAGGTGCTCCACGTTGTAACATGCATCCAGTGGAGCCGAGAATATAGTTTCCCCAGCAGGATACTCATGAACAATGGCAAACTGCGACGTAAGCTGCCACCAGCTTGCAGTCTCCCACTTGGGTAACACCAAAAGAAACCTGGTGGACTGAGGTGCCCTATCAAAATCCCTGAGTGCCTTCTGCAGGCACTTCAGGATGATATCATGCTGATAGGGAGGGTTGCCATAGCACGCCTCACCTGCCCAGTCCCTGTCAAAGCAAGAGCGACCAGCGGTGCAATAGCTGCCCAAGATGTGGTTGTCATCGGAGGCAAAGAGTTCCAGAGAGAACGGCCCATGCTCCTCGATGTGCTTTGCAGCCCCCTCAAACTTCCAGTCCGACTTGTCTCGGTCAGAGTCATCGTGGTATGCTGCACAGGCTACATATGCATCCAGAGCGCCAGTCACCCGATCCTCATATATGATGTACTGGTTGCCAACCCTGGAGAATGAGAATGTCATCCCCTCACTGGATATCCGCCTGGCCCCAAAGTCAACACTGAAACCAGCATCCTCAAGCGCCACCACTGACACCAAATTGAAAGGCTGCCCAGGGATACAGTGTGCACCAGTGAACTGCAGCCCAACAGCGCGCCCAGTAAGCACATCCAGCTTGGCAAATGTCACCGTGCCACTGCCCTCCGATGAGACAGTACCCGCCTGCACCACACTGAAAGTGGAACGTGAAGTGGCATCAAAGTCACTCCCAAAGCTAGCCATCGAGTTGAATATGTGCTTGGAGGCACCACTGTCCAACATGGCCACTTGACCACCGCCTGCAGCCAATGGCAGGTCGCCGGTGAATGTGTCAGTCCTGCTGTGCGCCGATGCAACACACAGGGCAAGTGGGGTGCATATAGGATGCCCCCCTGGTAAGTCACCTGACTCGTCATCATCAGAGCCACTGCCATCCTCCAGATCAGGCGCATCATCATACCAATCAGCACCAGTACCAGGGTCAGCGCTCTCGAGGTAGAGGTGTTGCTCACAAGGCAGAGAGAATAGCCCAGATGCCCAATCATCAGAGGGGACGCCACCCACTCCTTCAAGGGGCTGCAACATGCACACCTCGTCCTCCTCGTCCGAGTCCGAAGCGTCCACCAGATCAGGCATATCCTCTGAAGCATAGCCATCATAATCCGAGCCAATGTCAGAAGCTGCATCCAGAGCACTGATGGAGTTACCAGAGTCACCGCCACAATGAGGATAAAACAGCCCAGATGCCCAATCATCAGAGGGGATACCCACTCCTTCAAAGGGCTGCCATGAGTGCTCATCATCCTCCTCGTCCGAGTCAGAGGCATCCTCCAGAGCTGGCACAGTATCTGAAGCATAATCTTCCTCATCCGAGTCAGAGGAATCACTGAGACCAGGCACACATCTGAGTCTAGATAGTGTGTGACAGGCCCAGGCATGATGGCCAGCAGCAACCCTTGCAGGTGTCATGAAACTGACATCAGAGCCACCCAGTGCATGCACATACTCAGGCAATGGGTGAGAAGAGAAGGCATGTTGAAAGGAAACCTGCTCAACACCATGCACCACATAGGCATCTGGTGTGGTTCCAGAGGTATGATCTCCTGGATCCGAAGAGTCATCACCACGATGAGAAGAGCCTTCAGAGTCATAGCCACTGTGATCTGAACCGTCACTGCCACCAGACGAGGAGTCAAAGTCCCAATCATCCTCATAACCATATCCCAGCAAGGCCCAGAAGTCCTCAACCGCCTGCACCGTGTCCCGAGTGACCATGCTGAGCAAAGTCACCCATGACTGCAACTTCTCAAAGGACCCTCGCACCATGACCGGCTCCTTCTCAATCAGACGCTGCAGTAGACCGTGCTGCTCCGCCACAAGGTGCTTGGCACACTCCATCTTCACTTGGCACACCACTCTGCCAACAGCAGGAAAGTGATGATCTTCCAGCACCTTCAATGCCCTGTCCGACACTTCCACAGAGCCACCCATGAACATACTATGCACACCTTGGACATCCGTTGTGTACCATGGCTGCCTGGGGGATATCTGATATCCAGTCCCAAGATGCTGCTCCCTTCCTGCTTCCCACAGGGCTTGGGTAGGCTCAAGCTTCCTCCCAGGGAGGGCCGTGCACAGAGTGTCAATGTACACAAACGAGTCGTACACTGGAGCCACCGGAAAGTACTTGTGCTTGTTCAACAAGAACCGATGCTTGTTGGGCACATAAGGGTGTGACCTCTTACCATGCTTCTTCAATGCAGAGTGCCCTCTCACAGAAGCATCAGACCTCCACCGACAGACACCACTCACAGATTGGCCCTCTTCTCCAACTGGGAAAGAATTCTCAGAAGATGTAAGTCCACCCAGAACTGCATAGTAGTTGTACAGGGAGACACCAGTATAGTCTTCCCCAATGTAACCAGAGATAAACTGGGGCATGTCCTCAGAGAAACAGGTAACCACACTGTCCAGCTCACAGATTGCATACAGAGCCTCCCCAGAAGCATCCACACCAGGGTCCTGCTGAGCTTCAGTGACAGCAGCCGCACGATTGGGTAGCTTCCCATGCTTCTGGTAGTCCTGGACCCTCTTCATTATCGCGTCCCTCCTCTTGGGATTCTTCTTGAGGAACTCCTCCCGCTTGCCCTCGTTAGTCACAAAGCACTCCTTGGACGAGTGCCCAGTCATATGACATATGGGGCACGGAACCTTCTTGAGCATCACAGTACGTTTCTGCTCCTCCTGCTTGCGCCTGTCCTCCACGATTCCAGCACCCGTCTCCGTAGCTGCCGCTGAAGTAGCTATAACGTTGTCGAAGTGGTCACACACCGCGTCACTCAGCTCCTGGAACGACGGTATCTTGTTCTTGGAGTACATAGAACGTACCAAGACATACGCCGGGTTCAAGAATTTCAGCACCATAGCCACAAAGACCGCCTCCAGGCTGGCAACATGAAATTTCTCACCGGTCGGCAGGAATTCGCTCGTGCACGCATATTCCTTCACCCTGTCGAGAAGTTGCCGCGCACTCAGAAAGAACGGCAGTGGGTTAGCAAGCGACGCAAACTTCTTCGTGTCATCAAGCAGAGCCTGGACCTGCCTCACAAAGTACGCAGGGCCCGTGCTCCGACGCATTTTAACTAACTGCCGCCAGGCCAATATACCATTCGCCTCCTCACTGTACGTCTGCACCACCGCATTTGCCGTCTTGGAAGTCACGGCCGACAGAAAGTCGTGAAACAACTGATTCGCTGCCACAGAGAAGTGCTCGTCGTTCTTGACGTCCTCCAAGTCGCGCGCGTCAGATAAGAGCAACGCCAGCGCCCGGTGACGCAAACATGGCACAATTTTGCCGCGGAATTCCAGCCACTTGCTGTCATTTTCTGCGTCCTGACCAGAATAAAGCTGGTCAGACTTGAAACTCTTCAACATTTCCGCCAGAGGAGGCAAAGGTACGCCCGCAGTACCACCCGCAACGCGAGAGCGCATACCAGAACTAGACATACCAGATTTCGCGGCCTCAGGAGACGCAACAGCTTCTCCCGTCCCCACATTTTGATTCGCAGCCAACTGGGGCACTGCCTGTGCCAGGACCTGAACCATCTTCATAAGCTCATTTATACGCGCGTCTTGCTGCGAAGAGAGCTGTTGTTGTCGCTCATCGATAAGAGCTGTCAACGCCGCAGAGTCCTCCCCAACTGAAGTTCCACCTTCCGACATCACTTCCGAGATATCGCCGTAAGTAGATTCCACACCCAGTCCTGGTGGGGTCCGCCCCGCAAGCTTGGCCTTGTCTCGTCCCATACTCATTTCCGAAAAACGCGCAGCAAAAAATTGCGTGATACAACCGTAGGTTAACACTTACTGTGTAGTAAGTGGGCCCAAAACCTGTAGGATTTCGAGAGTTTCGGTTACACAAAAGCAAGCGTAAACTTTCATTATCAAAAGATATATCAGTTCGTAGCTCGAAACGACACGAACATTTGCGCGCCATCATTACTGATTGGGCGATTAGGCGATCTTATGTGAAAGTTCACGAAACAGACTCCTACGTGTCACTGTCGTGTTCATACCGACCGCAGTGACACTCCTGACTACTACAGATGGAGTCATTACGCACTTCCCGATGGTCATCAGTGATCTGACGGCCACGATTAGTTCAACAGATCTACAGATCTAGATCTAAGGGTTCCACAGGGTTTCTTTAGGGTTTCTTCAGGGTTTGAGCATCCTGACTACTGTACAAGGTCTAGATAGTCATGCTTTACACCAAACTGATCAGCAGCACTTGCAGATTCCAATAATTGGGGCATCAGTGGCCAATGGGGCGAGAAATGTTGGCAGCGTGGGTGACGAGCCGTATAGGTGTCACAGCGTATGCCAATGCCCGGTGCAGAGTGACGAATCAGGCAGACCAGCAGTCTCACGAGGCGCCCGCACACTCATGGCGGTCCTCCTGCACAGGCCTCCTTGGCAGCCCTCCATGGCAGCATGGCGCCAGCGCAGAGAGCTGGGCAGAGGTGGAAGGCCATCCACTCAGGGACTGAGCAGAGGTGGAAGGCCATCCACTCAGGGGCTGAGCAGAGGTGGAAGGCCATCCACTCAGAGACTGAGCAGAGGTGGAAGGCCATCCACTCAGGGGCTGAGCAGAGGTGGAAGGCCATCCACTCAGGGGCTGAGCAGAGGTGGAAGGCCATCCACTCAGGGGCTGAGCAGAGGTGGAAGGCCATCCACTCAGGGGCTGAGCAGAGGTGGAAGGCCATCCACTCAGGGACTGAGCAGAGGTGGAAGGCCATCCACTCAGGGGCTGAGCAGAGGTGGAAGGCCATCCACTCAGAGACTGAGCAGAGGTGGAAGGCCATCCACTCAGGGGCTGAGCAGAGGTGGAAGGCCATCCACTCAGGGGCTGAGCAGAGGTGGAAGGCCATCCACTCAGGGGCTGAGCAGAGGTGGAAGGCCATCCACTCAGGGGCTGAGCAGAGGTGGAAGGCCATCCACTCAGGGGCTGAGCGCGCTGCAAGGCGGGCTCAGACAGGCGGGGGAAGCGGGGATGGGAACAGGATTGGTAGCAAGCGATTTCGGAGAGGCACAGCGGCCCAAGGTTGAGGTGTGCCAGGCGGGCCAGTCAAAGATACCTCTCGTGTCCCTGCGTTGGAGCGGCTAGCTGGAGCAGCGCTTTGCTGCAAAGTACGCATCGCCTCATCGGAGCTTGCATGAGAACAAAAGGATAAATCAGATGGAAATGTGACTCATCCGCGGGCACTCCTGCAGCAGAGGCCGAGCACGATTGGCGATGGCAGGGACCGGTGTCAGCCAAGTAACATGCGAATCCTTCTCTTTTGAAAGACTGGCGGGGCTTGAGGAAGACTGTCAGTGCTGCTGGATGCGCGCGATGTTTTTTCCTTCACAAATGGGAAATGGGATCCACGTTAGATGTGCTGGAAGCCAATGAGTCGCAATGAGCATAAAGATACTGGTAAAGATATCTGAATCCCTCGTCTGCTAAATTCCCTGATAGGTTGCAATTTTGACGAACTGTGGGTAAAGTCGTGTCCTAGTACCTTGTGCAAACGTTCGGAGCCATGATTAATCCTTGCAGGATCAAGTGGGAAATTGTCATATTTGACTTGATGTCATTTGGGCATCGGCCTATAGACTTATAGTTATGGTCCTCGATCGATTTCCTATGCCACAGGCAAGTTTTCCATGCTCTGTTGACAGTAATTTATGCAAAACATTCACCCGATGTAAAAAATGCGCAGATAGTGACTGAGTATATGCATAGACATTTCAAAGGGCGCCATGGCGGTCTGTAGTAGAGCCCTGCCTGTTGTGGGCATCCTCAAACTTATGCGCAAAGCGACAGAGGGTCCTTTTTTCATTCTGGGTCCGCACCATCCCCGACCACTCCTTGGCAGTGAGACTGCCCTGTCTATTGATAAACGTAGTATTAAGGCTCTTTCCGGGTAGTTCTGGTCATTCTGATTGGATTATAAAATGTAAAGTCCACGTGTATGAGGACGTGGGTCGTACTTTTGTGGATTGGGAACGCAGTCGTACATTGGTATTTACATGAGTGACCGGGCCGATTGGGTAGCACCAACAGCGCACCGCCCCTCTCGTACCCGCCACTCGGACAGTCAGAAGTGCTAGAGCCAGCTGTTAGAACATGCCTGAATGACACGGTTGATTATCACGAATGCACTGACGAGAAACCTCCGCCTTGGCATCAAAAGCCGCGTGCCAAAGACATGAAGTGGATAACCTTACTACCACCAGTGGGGGTGCGGACGCTATGTATCTGTCGCATGTTGATAATGTGCGTTTGCATATAGTATCCACTCTCGATGTGTATTAATTTGGGAATAGAAAAGTGGTCACCCGGGGAATGTAGCCGTTTTCGCTTATTTGGGAATATATTTTCGACATGAGACATACGACAGCCGGACGGGCGCGGGCACATGACAGTGACAGACCATGGCCAGCACCACACAACCATCCTATGGCCAATTCTCGATTTCGCGGAAACTTCGCGACGCGGGGTGTTGAGACGTTCCGGGCCAGATTCGGAATGTCGTCTCGCTTCCATTCTCAATCGCATTCCGTCCGTATCGTGATACATTTCCCAAAACGGACCCCCATAAGCTATCGCGACCTCTGTCGAGTAAAACTGTCTTGTCACTCGACTGAACCAATGAAAAACTGTTGCGTAATTTTAAATCGATAATCTGGCCGCGATGCAGGGAGTAAAATACATAAAGATGCCTGGAAGATCATGGTCATGAAAATTGCGTCCCATCCTAAAGTTATGACGTGGCAGATCCCATGCATGCCCCACATCTCCATAATTCTTGGACTTCAATTAATCCATCTGCACCGTTCAATAAAATTTGTATACAGTACACACGCACACACACACACACACAACACCGTCACAACGCCGTCACCCAAAATTTGAGCTTGTGATTGAGCCATTCAGTGGCCGCGTCAGTTCAGTTTGCAGCCGTTCAGGACTGCAAGCTAAGCTGATAGGTCTTTGTCAAACGCAAGCCATGTAAATTAGTAGCTGCGTCGGGGTTCTCGTGCGTTCCAGCGCACAAGACTTGGCACTGGTATTGCTAGTAACGTAGTAAGGCAATATTAGTGCCCTCCAAAGCACAAGACCGGGAGTGAAGTATCCGCAAAACAGATGGTGATCTTCAAGACGCGTTTTTGGTTTGGGTTCGCATGTACCCAAACCCAAAACAGCCAAAAGTTTCAGAGGTTCTCGTGCGTTCTAGAGCCCGATACCTTGAATGCATATTGATAAGATATATATCCTTTGGCTGTTTTGGGTTTGGGTCATTCGAACCCAACCCCAAAATGCATGATGCTTACACAAGTTTGTTTCGTCTATACTGCACCTCAGAGGTCGCAAGTTCGAGATTAAAATGATACCACTGTTGTGAGTATCGTTGCGAAGTTTCGTATGTTCAAGCGCACGAGAACCTCTACTCAGCTCGATCGTTTTGGGTTTGGGCACATTCGAACCCAAACCCAAAACGCACGACATACCATTTCTTTGCGAATGCTTGTCCTTAGACCTTGTGCGTCAAAGAGTGAACGGATATTACTGTTAAAAATAACAATTCCAAGTTTCGTGCGTTAGATCGCACGAGAACCTTAGTGCAGTTTAGGATTGCATGCGTTGGGTGTAAAAGAGATGAAGCCATGCCAGCTTAGCTTGTAGGCGGCACTGCAAACTGAGCTGATGCGGCCGCTGACGGGCTCAATCAAGAGCTAAAAAATAGGTATTCGTGTTAGGAATAGATATTCGTCGGTTACGAAAGTGGGAAAATATTTACTTGATGTAATTCAAGTAACATTGCGTGGGGGTATGCATGCAATTGAGCGTCCAGCGCTTCGTTTTCGCACCTAAGAGCGGTTTAACCTAAAACCGTGCGCAAGTACTGTGCGAGTAGCTGTGTCATGAGTACTTTACGTTCGATCGGTCCGGTGACAAATATCCCTCGTTGGATCACATTCTGATTTCTGAAATCTGAATTCAATCATTTAACATTTGCGTTTCGATCGGATGTGGCTGTCGTGTGGTGTTTCAATGGTGCTGGCCAGGCGATGGTCTGTCGCTGTCGTGTGGACGCGCCCGTCCGGCTGTCGTGTGTCACATGTCGAAAATCTGTTCTCAACTAAGCGAAAATGGTTCTAACATCAACATGAAAAATCCCCCCTGACTAGTGAGGCACAAATGGTTCTATATGTCCCACAACAAGTTTTCGGTATTTTTTTTGACATTCGCGCGCGGTGGGTTTGGGAGTTTTGATGATTGTTAAGTGGTGTAAATTGGGCGAGGTGTGAGTTTTATGCATAAAACTTGATATGCAAAGTATCATGTCGAAAAAGTAAAAATTGAAAAAGTTATGGATTATTTTCGGTTTCAGATTTGATAACTTTTTTGATGCTGACTTTTTCGCAGGCTGAAAACCTAGGGCAGAGGTCTTTGTGGATGATGAAGAATGACGACTTTTGGGTGTGGATGATGGTGATGATCTTAAAGGTGACATAGGATGACGTCATGCATGACTCGTCGTCAAACGAAAGTGGGACCAGAAAGATAGCGTTTCTGACAATAACGAATGTGTCACCTCGCAAGATGTTTAGTTTTTGTTAGCCAATGGAAACCGTGGGCCATCGATCGATCGATACGATGATTTGCGATCTAGAATTTGATTGGTTGGGCGGTGAAACGATTCCGCTAGCGTTCGATTTTTAAACATATTGTACACCAGAATTTGAAGCTCATTAGTTTTGTATTACGGCGGCCAGCAGGATATGCCTGGACGAATTGAGAGAATAACATGTTTGCCGATCGCTGAAGTTTCCTCACCAGTGTGCGCACAGGTTCCTCTTCACTGCTAGCTTCGCATAACGAGTTGGTTGCGAATCTTGCGTGCTTTGGTATGCGCCGGCCGCTGGGATCTTTTGGTGCAGGTGGTTATGCGCCGGCTGCTGGGTTCTTTTGGTGGAGGTGCAGGGCGCGCTGATTTTTCGCGAACTATGTTGTCAGCTTCTTGGTTATGTTTTTAATTCCTGTTGCTTTCGTTTCCCACAAGATTCATTACGTCCCACATGTTTATGGTGCCCGATCTCAGGATCTTGTGCTACGAAGGTCGTGGTAATTCTCCTGCGTCGTTTATCTTGATCTGGGCAGCAGCGCGGTCCATCTTGAAATGGGAAGCGCCGTTTATCTTGAACCGGGTAGCAGCGCGTCTGGGGCTTGCCCTGGCGGGATCTTCCTCGGTCTTAGTTGGCCATGCTACTTTCAGTTTAGGATTTAACTTAGGCTGTTCGCCATGCTCCTTCTCTTCTCAACTTATGTAAACAGTCAGCGATGCTGCTTCTTTTCCACCGGCTGACAGTTTCAGTAAATGTTCGCAGGTACTACGGAATCTTCTGCTCGCCAAGAAAAATGATATTTAGCACTCGCAGTTTGCGTGGTCTGCGTGGCACGAGAATTAGTGATGTCCTTCGGGGCACGTTCATTTTGCTTGTTGAGATGCGATAGGGGTTTGCTCTTTTAGAACCCGTTTAGTATCAGGTTATAGAATAGAATAGTTTGATAAGCGGTATTGGAACTATGAATGTGCTGCTGCAAATTTGTATTATTATTATGATTTTGCCCTGCATGATTTCTGTTGTGTGAATAGCTGATATTGTCGTCCGAGCAAGAGGGACCCTGCCGTCACGTATATGAGCGTTTTATATACCGGTTCGAATCTGAAGAACGGAATTGTGACTCTTTCGAACAGAGTGAAATAAATATCAGCGAATATTATCACGCGAATAACGCGGAATTATTCTAAAAAGTCAGGAGAGGTCATGCCAAATCAAGCCAAAGGTCCCGTATTTATCAAATGTTATCAAGTTATCAAGTTGTTTGAATAGGTTGCTATATGCACATCAAATATGGTTCTATTCCCCAGGCAACAATCTGCTGACTCGTGCAATGATGTGCACTATGATTCTCAGTGAGGTACTAATGGTTCTATTCCCCAGGCGACAACTTTTCTATTGCCAAATACATTGCCAAATATATTGCCATATTAACTAGTACATATAGTACACTCTTGAATAAACAGCATATTGATAACTTTTGTTATCAAGTTATCAACTTTTGTAAAAAATTCGCCATGACCCGTTCACACTTTGTAGTAAAGTCTAGGTATTAGCTGAGGAGGATTGTTATTAGCCTTGAAATAAGCAAAGTAGGTCTAAACACAAGATGTTTACAAATTCATATCCTACTGGGAAAGCAGAATTATAAGAAAATTACAGATTACATTAACCTGGAAAGTAGAGTTACGCAAGGCAAAATATCAATAATAGAGGGCTCTTTTCTTGCAAGCGAAGAGTAATAATTGTCGAATTCTACTATCCTATAACTAAGCAGTTCCTGAATTTGAGGTTTACCAGAACAGATGAAAGTTGTCCGTGACGGGCTAAAGAAGGACGCAGTGCAGACGCAGTGCAGGGGATGTTTTAAATTCCTCCACGCAGATCCAATATTGTACAGCGGACGCTCTAGGTTAAGATCCTGGCGGCAATATCCTAAGTTGCTGGGCGCGCGACTGCCAAGATCCCGGAATCGTGTGTCTTCCTCCCGCCGCACCTGGATGATGAACGATATTTTGTCAGTCGGGGATCGAGAAACAACCAGCGCAAAGATTTCGGCCAGAGGAAAAGCGGAACCGAACCTACACTTGGTGAGGTAGCATGGCCAATGATGACCGGGGTTATTCCCGCCAGGGTAAGCCCCCAGACGCGATGCTACCTCTAAAAACGTGGCAAGGATCGTGTGTCATGGAATTTGGAATCGGCCAATGGGGTTACGACGCACGATAGCGCCCCTGGTAACGGCCGTCATTGTTACGTTTGTCGCGAGCGTAATAAGTAATCATCATGAAAGTGTCACTTGACGCTGTGTAAAATTCTCCGTTAGCGCTACAGGTCCTGGACAGGTTTTATGTGTGACAAGAACGCACGTCCAAACCAGAAAAGCGCAGAAAATGCATGCACACACTATTTCAAAATATCAAAACAAGGAGAGGCAGTCAGTCTTGGAAGGTGTTGTGTCTGTGAAGTAACAAAAAGGAAACGTTTCAACAGAATTTTGCAAAGCACAAGCACTCAAACTATACTTCGATGAACAGATCGCATGAGACTAGCGCCGAGAAAGCAAGAAACAGGGTATCCTATGAAGATAGTGCAACTAAAATAAAACCAAAGTAAAACAAAACGCTGCTCGTATCCTTTAAAAATCACACACGCAGGTTTTGGCTGTCAAGATTCGCGAAGTGAGCAGAGGGTGTTTACAATTTACAATCTATATTTTTGAAGAAGCGGAAGAATCATGGTCCAACCAGTCAAATTTCTGAAAGCAAGTTATCGTATCGATCATCGACCGACTACGTACGCTTTTGATTGTAAAACAGTTGCTGATTCCCATGTAAGATCTCATTGTGTTGTTACCAACTTACCATCGTAAGATTTTCATCGGTCACGATCTAACGAGCAGTAGAGATGGCAAGCGCGCGCGTGTCACCCTTGTCAAAGCTGACAGCTGTTTCAAAAGACCGAAGTCTATCTTGGGTTGCGTTGGTGGCTACGGTCTTGTCTTTGTGTGTCACATCCTGACGATGTCATACCACACGCCAATCTTCGGTCGCGCTCGCGCTCGCGCTTCAGCCAGTTTTGACATTTTCTTAGGCTTTGAGTCTAAGTCTATCTAGCTGGATGACGTCATCACATGAATAACGTCATCGCCATTAAATGGCTGACGTCAGCTTGAGGTCCTAGGGTACTGGTTTTGAAATTTTAAAACCGCCATAACTTTTGCAATATTCATTTTTTGGTATCGCGATCTTGCGTGTACAATTTTACAAGAATGTTACACGTCTCCTTAATAGGGCTTGCACTAATTCATGCATTTCCATTCAAATTCCACACGCGCGGACTACCCCAAACTTCGTTGGGGGGGGACATATACTAATATTTCGATTCACTCTGGCTTACCACTACGCATTGTGCGATTTGTACCAAGCAATAGAGGCACCCGATAGTTAAAGCTGACCGTGATAATCACGACGCGGGTCCTGGCGCGACGGGGCATACACGGCTACACACGAAGACGCCACAAACTCCATACTAAACAGCGAGTATAAACGTAACCTTTCAAACATTTGCATTTATACTCGGACGTTCAAATTAAAGTGACACCGCAACTGTTCGACGCTTTGCATTGTTCATTCCTCAGTTCTCAGTTCAGGATATACAGATTATTCCCATCGAGTGCTAATACTTGTAGCACTACAAGTGTCTAGGAGGGCAGGAGGGTTTTCTATCTTGAGATATATACACTCATTTTCGGACGAAATAAATATTGCTCATGGTACCGGACTGGAAGACTAGAAAACTATCGGTCCCCCTATAACAGTCATTAAAAAAAAAGAATGCTGCCTTGATTGACGGGGCAACCATGCCTGCATATCTGACTGCATCAGATGCCCGTAAATGCTGACCTTTGCCATGCATGCAACTGAGTCCAAAGTGAAGGGAACTGGCAAGATAACTACTCACATATCAGACATGGCCATTTGCATTATGCCTGTTGATTGAGGTCTATCTTTCATTCAGATTCAACCATAGAAGACAGAATGACAAAGGATTTGCATTTATGGCTGACAACCTTACAAAAATCACATTGGTCATTGGTCTCCTTTAAGTTTTTTATTCTACTGAATGTGCGATGCACACAGTAACTATTATATTCCAATGTACAGAGAGGTTATACATGCTAGTATATGTACATTTACACAATGGTAACCCCCGATGGGAAACCAGAGGGCCACTCCTTCACTTTCCATGAAGGTATCCTTATCCAGTAGTTTCTGTTTTTACAAATATACAACCTGGGTGCCCTCGTGGTATTCCCCCACAGCAACCCGAGGATCCACCAATCAAGTCGCAAGCATCACCTCCATTGCCGGGAGATTTCTCTTCACAAACTGGCCTCTAACACGAGGACGATTCTCTGCCAATTTCTTCCGGCTCACATATCTCACCTGCGCACATAAAGAAGAACGTGAGTGCTGCGTTCCGAGTGTACGCACCACAAGAAGCCATGTAAAGCCATCACCTGCTCCGTCACTCAAGAAGCACACAAACACAAGTCTGCAAGCATCAACTTATGAAGACGCAAAGGCAAGGGCTAAACCATAACTGCACTGGACGGCAACCTATGAAGATCAGGAAACAAATAGTACGCAGGGTCACTAAAGTGATAGCATAACGGTCTTGAGCATATGGAAAATCCAACCTGCAAACCTCCTGAGAAAAAACTTTCTATACACTGTACAGCCATCCGCGTACCTTCTTCTCAAAGGATAAATTTTTCCGCTTCTCACGAAATTTCGATAGTGCCAGTGCTCGCCGCGTGGCATCTCGTTTGGTCTTCATGCTATAAGAGTCCAGCTGCATCTGCGACCCCAAAGCAGATTGATTCAGCACAGCACTCTTACAGCCTGACACCACAG
>LGRX02028873.1:0-46831 GCA_001247695.2 Cymbomonas tetramitiformis | reverse complement strand
CGAGGTTCTTTTCTTTTGCATCTCTAGCCCTGCCCGCACTCATGTGTCTTACATGTGTGTCAGCGGTTCAGGGTTCGGTGGTGCTCGATCGAGCCCCTGAATTCACCGCAGCAGTACATCCCACTGGGGTGGCTGCCAACAGTCTGCCTGCCTTGCCGTACTGTTTTACTTTCGGCATTTCTTTTCCATCTTTGTTTTCGGCGGGTTTGGGTTCTGATTTTCAATTTTCAAAATTTCTGATTTTGCTCCGTGAATCTTTTCCTGGCTCTGACTTCTGGACTCTGGCTTCTGGCTTCTGGTTCTGGACTCTGGCTTCTGGACTCTGGTTCTGGATTATGACTTCTGGGCTCTGGTTCTGGTTGAACTTCTTTGACACTGACAACTTCTTCAACTCTGGTGAACTCTGCAACTTTGTAGACCACTTTCAAAGTGGCTGAGTATCTGCAAGATTGAGCTGTAGGAACTTAGCTTGTTAGCGGTTACCTAGCAGCAGTTTTAGGAAGGGACCGCCCTGGCTAAAGCACAGGCCTCCCTCTAGCAGTTTCCAGCTCTTAGCTGTTTGTTGTTTCGGAACAATTTGCTTTGTCTGTGCTCCGCTCTCTGCCACCTGTAACAGCACTATGTACAGTCACAGGGTGGTGTGCTGGATTCAGTGACCCGTAGGTCATAACTTATCTGACTCCCGTTAGCTGTACCAGTACTCGTACAGTACTAGGTGACAGATCCCTAGGTCACAGACACCTTATATTCGTTTATCTTTATAATCAGTTGACACTTGTATGAAAGATATTCAGTGACCGCACCCGATATAATACGTTATATTATATCTCACAAGAGTGCCCCAAAACCAACTCAAACGGGGTAAAGCCAGTCACATCGCTCCGCGTATCATTTATGGCGAACTCTACGTTAGCACACCACAAGTCCCAGTCCATCCTCCGGATTGCTGCCTACGAAAGACCGCAGCATGCCTTCTACCACGCGGTTGGTGTGTTCAGCTTGTCCGTCCGAACGAGGGTTGTAAGGCGTAGTGGAGGCCACTTTGGTTCCCATAAGTCTCATCAACTCCTTCCACATAGCATCCTGAAAACGAGGGTCCCGGTCGGAGACAATCTTCATAGGAGTACCATGTAGTTTCCAGATGTGGTCGAAGTAGATTCGAGCTATAACCTCAGCGGAGCTGTCCTGGAAGTTCAAGGGGATAATGTGAACCATTTTGCTGAGCTTACAAGTGAAGGTAGCAAAAGTATCGTGATTCCTGGGAGTCCGGTGACAAAGTCCACGCTGACCACTTGCCATAGTCGCGTAGGAATAGTGTGGGGGTTCAGCAATCCATCCGGGTAGGAATTTCTCGGTCGCACCGCTTGACAGATAGCGCAAGATGAAACCCAGCGTCCCACATCTTCCGCCGCCCCTTTCCACCAGAAGCGTCGCAGTACCCGTTCCAGAGTTTTGTCCCTGCCCGCGTGTCCAGCTGAAACATATGCATGCGCTTCTTGCAGCACTACCTCGCGAAGCGGTGGATCTTCTCCCAGTACCAACTGATAGCGTCCAGCGCTCACCCTCCACAAAACATCTCCCACCACGCAGAAGTCACGAGTGCGTTGATGCGGAGCTTCTTGGATTTCCTTCCTCAAAGTCTGTAGTGGACCAGGTCGCCCATATTCCGCTTGCAGAGCTTTGAGAAACTGGCCTCCTGATATCTGCTGATGCAGGTCTCGGACGCTGGCCGCCTCTCCAGTACGCACGATAGGAGGAGGTGAACTCGTCCTCCTTTCCCGCTTGACACGCTGTCGAGCCGGCGGGGCGTACACCACTAGCAGAGGCCAAGGAAGATCCAGAAGGGCTCCATCCGGAGCAGCGAACATCTGCACTGGTTCTCCTTGAGCGTCATGTGTGGGTATAATGTACTCCACTCTCATTCCCGCAGATCTGAACAACTGCCGCCACTGGGGCATGCGAGACTGAAAATCAGGAAGGACAAAGAGAGCTGACGTATTCTCAGGGTCCAGACGCCATTCTTCCACATATCTCCTCAGTACGGCCTCAATGGTCAAATGGTTGGAGGAGAAGGGAGGATTGCACCAGACGTTCAACCCTCGCCAGTTTTCCTTCAAGCAGTCCGTCCAGTAGCGATTAACCTGACGATTCTTTCCTGCCAAGTCGCAACAGGCGTCCACCTCGAAAGGTCCATATTCTTGACTCAAGAAATCGAACATGTCCGCACGGAACTTCCAGTCCTGTCGGTCGCTGGGCTCCAGGAGTCTGGTTGAGGCCTCGTTGCGCTTCGGCGTCGCGGAGTTACCAGCAGGGGTCTTCCTGGGAGAAAGAGGCGAGGAAGCTGTCAATTTGCCAGAGCGCTTCTGAACTGCCAGAGTTGCTTCCTCGTACCCGGTTTCTGCCAGCTGCAATGTATGTAGTGCGCCCAGCCAGAGTTGGGGGGAGTCCATCCAGGTGAGAGCCCCACTGTACGCGAGGACTGAGTCAGGATCTTTGTTCTTGGCGCTGTTGGACTTAGGCTCCTTCAACTTGTTGGGATCTACCACTCCCAGTGGAGCGCGTCCTTGGCGAGACTCTTTACCAGCTGCAGGTCGGAACTTGCTGACAGTGTCCGCGGCAGAGGGGGGTCGCTGCGGTTTTCCAGTAACCGGGTGCACAAAGCCAGCTTCTACCAGTCCTTCTCTCGCGGAGATTTCCTTGTAGTCGGGTCGCCTGGACAGAGCGTCTGGAACCCAGAGTAGCGCTCCAGGGATGTACTCCATCTCGGGTACCCCTACTTCCACTAGATCCATGTACCATCGGGCTTGGCGTCGGCTGAGAGGCTGTCCAGGTGCCATTAGCCAGACTAGGGGTTTATGGCCACCCTGCAATTGAAACTCGGTCCAGATGAGGTAGTGTCTCCAAGTTTGCGTAGTGCAGTGATGGAGAGCGCAGAGTTCTCTTTCGCCAGCATGGTAGTTCTGCTCTGCTCCATTAAACTGTCTGCTCTCAAAGGCGATAGGTTGCAGTCCATTTCCCACGTCTTGCATCAGTACACCCCCCAGCGCCACTCCACAGGCGTCAGTTTGTACTACGAAAGGATGCCGTCCCTCGGCCGCCGCTTTCATATCGAGTCCAAATCATGTCCGGAGTGGGGGAAGAACATAGCGCCTTCTTAATTTCCTCGAAGGCCCAACGCTGCATGGGTCCCCATAGCCAAGCGACATCCCCTTTGGTGAGCTGGGTCAAAGGTTGTGCTACTTCGGAGAAGCCCAGCATGCACCGCCGGTAGTACCCAGCTAACCCCAAGAATTGACGCACATGCGTGGCGTTTTCCAGAGCGGGCCAGTCCCTGATGGCGGCCAGCTTGTCATGTTGAGGTTGACTTCTTTCACGTGAGATAAACGTGCCCCGGAAAGCGTATCTGGGTCTGCAGTAGCTGACACTTAGACTCCTTGAGGTAGATGCCCTGGTTATCGCAGACTTCCAGAAATTGCTGGAGGTGGGAAAGATGCTCCTCCAAGGTGTTGCTGAAGAGGATGCAGTCGTCCAGGAATATTCGTACAAATGGAAGATGCCCCAGAGCGCGCTGCATGCGTCGCTGATAGCAGGAAGGACTGTTGGTCAACCCCATGGGCATCACCAACCACTCATACGAGCCATAGGGGGAGGTGAACGCAGTCTTTTCTACATCCCCAGGCGCCATGGCCATCTGCCAGAACCCATCGACTGCATCGAAGGAGGAGAAGTACTTGTGGCTATTACCCTTCGGGTGGCTTAAGCCACCCCAACAGCGATTTAGGGTGGCTTAAGCCACCTTAACGTTTTCAATTATTACGGGAGCTATCGGTACCGGAAGCTGGATTCTTTTTAGCTCAAAATGACGGCGACATTGTCTTCTTTTAGAAACTATGTGCACTATTAGGCGAGCCCAAGTTCCCGGTGAGCAATTTTGGGAAGTATCCAAGAGGGTGCAACATTTAGTAAAATTTGAGCGATTTTCCCGGTTTTTGCATACCCATGCTACTTCAACCGAGATTTTGAGGGTCAAGATGACCTCGGATCAGACTTTTGGCAAGACACTGCAGAAAGAGCAGCTCGAGATCTTGACAACATAGGTCTCCAAATTTTGAAAGCGTCTTAGAGCAAGCCCCCGGTGAGCTAATTAGCTTAAGGTGGCTTAAGCCATCTTAAGGAAAATTGGGAAATACCCACCCTACTTCAACCGAGATTTTGAGGGTCAAGATGAACTCAGATCAAACTTTTGATAAGACACTGCAGAAAGAGCAGCTCAAGATCTTGACGACATAGGTCTCCAAATTTTGAAAGCACCGCCGAAGAAGCCCCCATGAGCCCTTTAAGTTAAGGTGGCTTAAGCCACCTTAAGCTGCGGGTAATAGGCACTTGGCCCCGTGCATGGAGTCGAACAACTGCTGAATGTCGGGAAGTGGATATTTGTCTCTGACGGTCAGGCTGTTGATTGCTCGGAAGTCGCAGACCATTCTGAGTACTTCAGGTTTCCCAGGCTTGGGAACCATCAGCACTGGTGCAGCGAACGGACTTGAAGAAGGCTTGATGTAGCCCTTGCTCAGGAGTTCATCCAGGCGTTCTCGCAGTTGAGTCAGCTCCACCATGGACATCTTATAGGGTCTCTTAGCGGGCGCGATGCCATTCCAGCCTTCTTGCAGTCTCACATGGGCCACTTCATCTTTTCGCAGGGCGTCAAAGTTTGGCAGCGCTTCGCGAATTACTCGAGGCGAAAAGGACTCGGTCAGCTTTTGAAACTTCTTTCTCCATTCTGGGGAGATGGACGGGTCCTCCAAATTCTCACTGGTGGCCACCGCTGATAACATCGAAGTCCCTACCAAAGGTGTCGCATAGGCCACTAAGATGTCGTGTGGTGTCGCGGCGTTGTCCGTTCCCGCGTACCTGCGCCGATAGGCTTTGATCTCCTTGCTCGCTTGGGCCGCTGATAACATCACCATCGGTTCGAGAGCCATGGCGGTTCTCTCGCCTTTGCGCGTGGAGCTACGCCCCGGCGAACATCCCAGTATCCGCACAGATTTGCCATGATGACGAAACTTGACTGATCCCCACCCATCATAGTCCAGCGTGACCGGCGAGAGGTGTCTCAACCACCTTCCTCCAAGTACAATGTCCACTTTGATGCCCAGAGGAAGTACTCGCATCTTGATGACCTCTGAGTACGTCCCTTCTGAAGTCTCCGCTGTTAGCTTGCCGTAAGCGACTTGCGCAGAGGTCTGCACTGACCCATCCGCGAGGGTAACGTTCAGCGGCGTCCCATTAGCGCGAACCGTGAGGTTCAATCTCTTGACGCACTCACTGGAGATGAATTCGTCTGAGGCACCGGAATCCACCAGCACGCGCACTCGCTGTCCCTTCAGCAAGGCCCAGAACACCAATAGCAGCGTTCCCTCTTTGTCCCGAACCGCAGTCAGCTGGCTGTCCTGGTTCCACATTACTTGACCATCGCGTCGCAGATGTGCATAGATGGCTGCTCGCACTGGGTGATGCAAAGGTACGCGCTGCTTAGACCGGATATATAGGTCTTGTACGAGGTGGTGCAGGCTGAGGAAGAGGATCCGGACCAAAATACCACCCACCCTCCAAGGCGCGATCTGCTTGTTGCTGCCGCTTCTTAGCGCGTCGCTCCTGTCCTTGAGCGCGTCGTCTGGCGCGGCTCTGCGTGCGGCTTTCTAGAGGGTAAGAGCGAAGGGGTTGGAGGGCTCATATCGCGGCTTCCAGGCAGCCTCATGATGCCAGGGGAAGGTGTCATCAGGTTGACATACCGCTGGGGGGTCGCCCTCATGTTCCGCCCTGCACCAGGGGTGTCAACTGTCAGCACCCGTGGTGACGCCGCTCTTGCATGACGCAGGGGCGGATTAGGGCGCTGCTTAGGTACCGTTACAGCTTCCTCCATGGGAGGGGTCACACAGGTTGTTCCAGTTTCCAGAACCAGAGGAGTCGTGCTGCGGAACTCAGGGGCCGCAACTGACAAAGTCGACTTCTTTTTGGGTATCTGGAAGTTCTGCTCACCTGCTGCTGTCGCAGCCTGCGGCGGCTGACCCGGAGAGGGCGCCTTGTAGGTGCCCTTAGCCCCCTTGCCAGTGACTCCAGTGGCCGCAGCGCCTCTCGTGCTGCGCTGACTGGCCTGTCGTCCTCCCGTGCGCCTGGGTGTAGACGTAGGCGACGTTGGAGGTGAGCGCCCCGTGTTAGCGTTCTGCATCATGGTGAATTGAGCGCTGAAAAGTGGAGATATGACCGTTGAGGAAGTCAAATCTGTCCAATTT
The DNA here is from genome assembly GCA_001247695.2 of Cymbomonas tetramitiformis. Classification (NCBI taxonomy): domain Eukaryota; kingdom Viridiplantae; phylum Chlorophyta; class Pyramimonadophyceae; order Pyramimonadales; family Pyramimonadaceae; genus Cymbomonas; species Cymbomonas tetramitiformis. The sequence goes on along the minus strand of LGRX02028873.1, from coordinate 40,541 downwards.
GGGCAAATTCTCCAGAAAACTCAGAAAAATATTTGATTGTCGCAGTGGAAGTCGTGGTGAACAATACAATATGCTTTCCCGTGTGCAATACTGTTTCTGGTGGTCAAATTTCAAAAATTGAGTGAAAATCGGCAAATTTGGTAAATCCCTGCCGGCCACATCCCGAAGCAATCCGGACGAATTGGCTCGTTCTCAGTGGTGGAGACTATTTTTAACCTTCAAAGAATACCAAAAAAAATGAAAAACTATTCTTCTGGGCTTCAGTTTCCTCCTATGTAGTCTGTTGAGCTCAAATTTGTCTAATTCTGCCTCTGTCGTGCCGGTTGGCCATCCCAATTTAAAATGTCGAGATCTGTGAGGACCGAGGTGTCGGGGCCAGGTTCCAAACGAAAAAACCCTATCAAGAAGTGTCAGGAATTTTTTGTCCACGTTAAAACTGCCTCCGGGGTCCTCCTTTTTCAATCTGACTAATTGTCCACTTTTCACTCTCGGCTCGGGGCAATTTGGTTGTTAATCCCGGTGAATTTGACTTGGTGGCGGCTTCAGCTCCCACTTTCTGACCAGTTTGCAGCATAACAGTGTTGGTAAAGCGACTGTATTCATGCAGGGTGAAAGGCAGGGAGCAAAAGGCGCAGAGCAATACCACTTCCAAGTGAAGCCTTCGTGAGCACTTGACTGTATCCGAGCAAGAGCTCAAGGGTCAGTCAGAGGTAAAATCTGCTTCCAATCTTGGGTTACAGGTCCGTTCTCGGCAATTTTGCAGTGTACAAAATAGCTATGTTCTAGATAAACAGTTGAACAAGGCTACAATTAAGCAATTGCAATATCTTTATGGCAAGAAAGATTGACCAGTAATTTAACAGGTTGAGCAACAGCTCCTCCAAATAATTACTTTAAGCTAGAACAGCCTCCACTGGGCAAGAATTCATGTCTTATACTTTCAAGGCGCGCATTTCATATCTCTGATCGATCTGTCCCATGTCGGCTGGCATATCATCATCTGTCACCTATACAAATCCTAATTAGAGAATCTGCATTTGGACAATCCTAATCAAGACAGTTGATTTCATTGTCCCGTGTTGGCCTTTGCCTTCTTCCTACGAGGAGACACGTCCTGCACTTCTTCATCATCACTGTCACTGCCTCGGGTACATTCCAAATAAGCTATGTGCTCAGCTGTCCAACAGGCAGGCTATTTCCTGGGTTGCCTCTTCGTCACTTCGGACACCCCAGCATTATTTTCACTCATTGAAGTCAATCCAGTATCTGGCCCAAATGGTTCCTTCGGTTGTACTTGAACAGTCTCCACCACAGAGGCTGGAGCATCCTCAGATATGGCCTCAGACTTCTGCTCGGTGATAGGCGGATCCTCTGGCTGAACGGGTGAGGTCGGGGAGGTGCCCTTTGGCACCCAGATAAGTTCACCCTTATCATCCATGATCAACTGCAGTCCCAGTCTCTTCAACTTTCGAGCTTCAGCCTGTTCTTCAGCATCGTCAGCTACCAAGTCATCGAACTCGCTGACGTCATCCTCAGTGTCATCATATTCAGGCGAGTCAGGCACCCATTTCGGACTGGCAGTATCCATGGCATGCTTACTGTCCGTGACACCCGCGTCATCATTGTCATCCGAATCTGGTAGCTTCTCCTTACTCCAGGTCACAGCACCTGTACCCGAATCGTCAATGTTCGTAGGCGTCGCACTCTTACGCCCAGCGTATGGAATCCCGCGATACTCATACTCGCCCTTCACCCTCGCCTTCCCCCAGAACGCATTACTGAGCGGTAATGAAAATGGCGCTACAGGCTCCTTCGCTCGAGTGGCGTCTTCCAGAAACCAGCCACCGCCCCTATTACGCTCCCAGCGGCGTAGCGCTCCAGAAGGGTGGACGATAATATGCTGCCAGCTATAATTGAGCTCAGGCGTTCGCTCCCCATAGTACGCAGTCAATGGCTCGGAGTCCCCTTCCGATCCCATTTCCATCTCACTGCCCCACTGGGCATAAATACAATATACCAATCGAATGGCTTGACATGGCCAGTGTTCCCTGGGCCGAGGTCCTCCTGACCTTGAAGGAGCAGACAAGAGTGTGAAATGCACCCTGGATGCTATTGAGTACTTGAAGCCCAAGCACTGGTTTCTTGGAAACCTTGAGGGAAGATACCCGAATGCACTGCGGTTGCGGTCAGTGGTTCGTAAACTGCCACAACCTCTTTTTTGCACCCGTACTGTAAGTATGGAGAGCGATATCGTAAGCCAGCATGTATCTGGACTAGCTCACCTCCACCAACGCCATTGTTGGAGTGCACCTCGCGGACACCTTGCGCATGTAAATTGCTGGAATTGACACTACGACTAGTTCGTACAGTCTAGTGTCATTCCTGTATGTCATCTTCGGTGGTCAGCCTGTGTCACTCATCTCGGGTATATATCGTTTGTATATCCGAGTTTAGTGATCCGTTGTTTCACCGTCGGCAGCGGGTCCTCACTGCCTGAGCTGCTGTTTCCAGCAGGTTATGGTCCTTCTCACGTTCGCGTGAACTGAATTTTAGCGTAGAATTTTATTTTATTTCCGCCCTATCTTTCGGTTGAGCGTCTCCACGCCTTGTGGGACGCTTTAGAACGAATTCTTCAGATTTTCTGGAAACGACTGCTTACGGCTTTGGGCGATTACGACGGGGTGGACTCCTACGATTTTTGTTTCGTTATTTCATTGTTGGATCTCGTTTTCTTTGATGGATTCACAGCAGTTTTCTTCGAGTAAGGAGCTTCTTGCTCTTTTGGCGACTATTGATAGTTTACAGGAGAGGGTCTCAACCCTCAAACGCTCGCAGCTGTTGTCATTGTGTGCCTCTATGGGGCGCGCTCTTTCACATTTTCGGAGTTCGGATTTTTCGGCAGTTTCCTCAGCGGATTCTTCACCAATTTCTCTGCGGATTATTGTTTCAGAGACTGGCACACCGGTTGGTGGTGTCCAGGGCGTTGAGCTTGCAACCGTAGATTCCGAGAATTCTAGACCTTCACTTTGTGAGAAAGGCGTTGGCGATGGCGATGCAGTTTTGGGCGTCCGATCAATTTCTACTCAAGTTTCCACCACTAGACCCTTGCCTAGTGCCACTAGGGCAAGCGAGATGGTGCCACAGGCCCCTCCTGTGGTAACCGAAGTTCACTATGTCCATGCACCTCCCATTGTGCCTCCCTATATGGGCTCTGGGGTTATTCGCGGTTATGAGGAGTATTTAAGTAGTGAAGAAGTAGATGAATCGGAGTATCCACTTGGGTACTTCGATGATTCCAGCGACAGTTGTGAGGAAGTAAAGGAGGAGCAAGATGGCCACTTGGCCGCTCCGCATTTTTCGTCCGATCGATTGGAACAGGATGAAACCCTGGACACAGGTTTCCAGGGCGACTCTTATGGCGGAGTTTTGGAGCCCCCACTTGGGGAGGAATTTTTACCGCAAAGCGAGTTTCATGTAGACGCAGTTTCTTTTGAAGATGAGTCTACTACGGACGATGAGATCGAGTACACCGCAGAGGAGTGGGCTGCCTGGGAGGCAGGAGCCCACGATTCCGTTGAAACTGGTGGTGCAGCATTTTATGATGGAGATTCTTATTATGAGGATGATGCTAGTTACGATTCTGGTGATGGCTTCTATTGATTTCTTTAAACAGACAGGCGGTGTTCCCTTTTTGAATTCTCCACCACTTGCTGTAGTTTTGGGCTGAAGGATGCTGTTTTATGTCTCACCACTTGCGGGCAGCCTTTCACAATTAAGACGAGCAATTTACAGGCAAGAGGCCTTTTCAGTTCGCAGCATGCTAAAAGCTAAACCGACAGGCAGACTTATTTTTTACATTCTCCATCACATGCAGACAGGCGAGGATTGTGTGTTCACCCACCACTAGCTGGCAGAGCATTAATTTTAGCAGACCAGAATGGTCCTAGCAATTTCCTAGGCTTAGCAGTATTATTTTGCTAGCCTGTACATTCATCTTGCCACCTGTGACTTTGACTAGCTCCCTAGAGTTAACATCTTGACATTTCTCTGTAAACTCTAGTAGCTAGGGTGGTGAGTGTCACTAGCTGGTCCACCTCAGATGAGGTGGTGTGCTGGAATTGACACTACGACTAGTTCGTACAGTCTAGTGTCATTCCTGTATGTCATCTTCGGTGGTCAGCCTGTGTCACTCATCTCGGGTATATATCGTTTGTATATCCGAGTTTAGTGATCCGTTGTTTCACCGTCGGCAGCGGGTCCCCACTGCCTGAGTTGCTGTTTCCAGCATAAATAGGCCACCGGAGGGCACCCTGAGACTGCTCAGCTTGGACCATCGTCTTCACAGCAACCAGGGGCGCGAGATGCTCACGCCGTGTACCCCGTACCGGCTACGTTACTGCGCCATCTCTTCCACCATCTGCGGTTCGGGGAGCTTGATACCTGAAGACACCGGGAGCGGCATCGGGAGATAGGCCACTCTTGAGGGGGGAGGAGTTGTACCGGGAGGTACGAGCAGAGGGGTTGCATGCTACGGAGATCTGGTTGCATGCTGCCGACGAGTGGTTGCATGATACAGATGCCTGGTTGCATGCTGCGTATGCCTGGTTGCATGCTACAGATGCCTGGTTGCATGCTACAGATGCCTGGTTGCATGCTACAAATGCCCGGTTGCATGCCACGGAGGCCAGGTTGCATGCTACAGATGCCAGGTTGCATGCTACAGACAGAGGCCCGGTTGCATGCCACGGAGGCCAGGTTGCATGCTACAGATGTCAGGTTGCATGCTACAGAGGCCAAGTTGCATGCTACAGATGTCTGGTTGCATGCTACAGAGGCCAGGTTGCATGCTACAGATGTCTGGTTGCATGCCACAGAGGCCAGGTTGCATGCGACAGAGGCCAGGTTGCATGCTACAGATGCCAGGTTGCATGCTACAGAGGCCAGGTTGCATGCTACAGATGTCTGGTTGCATGCTACAGTGGCCAGGTTGCATGCTACAGAGGCCAGGTTGCATGCTACATATGCCAGGTTGCATGCTGGTGACGGGTGGTTGCATGCTGCAAGGGCCTTGTTGCATGCCGGTCACAGTTGTATGAAGAAATAATTGATGACAAGGCAGGTTTCAGGAGAAGATCTGCAATGACAATGATTATATTGAGGATCTGGTGGATTCCAGAAAAAGATCTGCAATGGCAATACAAGAGTATCATGATCTGCCTGATGGTTGGTGAAGGAGTACCAGAATCAGGCATATATGTGCACGTGATTGGTCGATGGCAGATGTCAATACAGGGATCCTGCTAGTGACTGTTAGAGAGCAACATGTTGAAAGGGAAGCTTGGAAAAGTGGACCTCAGTTAGTGTTGATCAAGAGAAAGTTCCCTCAGTTAGTGTTAGGCACCCTTAGGCTGTATGCCAAGACTGAACATACGGATATAGATGTTATAGGTTTGCGACCATACATTATATCGAAAAGTGAAAGTATTGCTAGGCTGCATAGCCAGTATATGTCATACAAATAAACAGTGGAATATAAGGCTAGAAGCCTATGTGATACACCAAAACCACCAGAAAACATAAAAAGAAAAGAAAGAAGATAAAAGAAAAGAAAGAAAAATAAAGAGATAAATATGTATAAGTTATCAGGAGTGTGCCTGGTACATTGGGCATATTCGGCAAGCAAGCCCTGCGAGGTTCAAATTCGCATAGCAAATGGTGCAAAACATGGCACAAAAAGGCCGGGCGCATCGTGCACATACGTGAATACCGCTTAGAGTGTCTGTAACGGTTCGCCGTCGCGGGTGTGAATTTATGATAAACGCAGCTTCGGGCTATCTCGCCGCTACGCGCTCAACGGGAAAAATGCCCCTCTGTGGGAATTCACGAGCGCGTTCTGAATTCGCGAACGTTTTCGGACAGCTGACGGTAGCGCAGTGAAAGCGTGGTGGGCCCATAACCTGCGAGGAAGACAGATACGCTGTCCGGCTAAGCTCGCTGACGATAGCGTATATCACATTTAATACCAGGCCACAAGAGGCAAATATCACTATCCCGCAGAATGGTTTTGAAAGGTTCGGATCTAACTTTTCGAAAGCAGGAGCTAGCTAAATACTCAAGCGAGCATAGTGGAAGTCCGTGAATGCCATTGTCGTTTCGGATGCCCTGTGACCATTGGTTCCCAGTGACAGCGGCGTTTGGTGTCAACGCGCGCTTGCGTTTGCCCTGTCATGCATCGCCGAGACGTCATGTGTGGTCGTGTCGTGATGATGATGTCACTTCGCGTGATGTCGTGCTTGACGCTCTGCGGTGCTCGCGGATCGTCACGGGCTGGTCGCGGCGACGTCGATGTAGCGCTTGGCGGGGCGTCGTGCATGATTTATACTGGGAGGGAGATCTGAGCTGGAGGGTGAACGTGATATGCTCCGGGCGCTCGAGCGGACAATGAACTGGGGTAGGACCGTGACTCAGGGGGGAATGACAATTACTGAAAAAGGGGGTCATGGTTGGGGCGTCTGTTGTCGGCTGAGACGGGCGCGATGGGGGCAAATGCGGTGGGGTCTGGCATGGGCTGCGGTAGCGTGACTAAATATGGGGGGCCTGACAGGCCCTTCAGGGGTGCTCGAGGGACCCCTTCTAAGCGTGTTTGATGTTGTGACAAGATGTCACTCACCATAGGTGGATGACCTACATTATGACTGTACATGTCATAGTCGACCGTACTGACAATACTCGACGACTGTATGTCATTATGCCATATGACATGACATGATATGGTATGACAGGTATGACATGTATGACACATATGTCATCGGTCATATCCTTGACAGATCTCCCCTCTTAGAAGTGTTGTGACCTCACAATATAGGGTGCATACCTTTGTATATGTCTTTGATGTCTTTGTTGTTGAACTGGCCAGTCTTCTTACACCGATGTAAGAATATGTATGCGAACTCAGTCGCGTTGTATACAAATCAATATACGTATGTGTGTCAAGTCTGCTGCACTTGAGTTCTCGTTCTTCGCCTGAGCGGAGAATACCAATGTCAGGGCTCGCTATGCGAACGCTATGTTGACGCTGTTGTTATTGAACAGTAACAACCAAAAGTAATATTATGGTGGGTTATGAGTGCAGCAGTCTGGTGACCAGAAGTGCTTGCTTGAGCCCAATGCTCCTCATATACTTCCAGTGCCCTCACGCATCTCATGCGGTACCACAATTGGGTTGTGAACCCGAGAGCACTGGGTGAACTTCCCGCATCGGCTGGTCGATATAGCCTTTGATGCTCGCATGCTATTAAGTGCATGCTAGAAGCGAAGACGCGTCTTATCAGGACCCTTCGGTACTTCAAGAACTTGTCTTGCTTCGCCATCTCGGTGCCATATACTTGGCCTCTCGATGACAGATGTCACTCACCATAGGTGGATGACAGACATTATGATTGTACATGTCATAGTCGACCGCACTGACAATACTCGACGACTGTATGTCATTATGACATATGACATGACATGACAGGTATGACAGGTATGGCAGGTATGACACATATGTCATCGGTCATGTCCCTGACAGATATATGGATAGTTAGCACATATTACTTATGTATTGATACCGACCGTTGACATATCGTTATCGATTGATAACAACGCGCGGCCGTACGTTTTTATTGGTATTGATTGATGCTGAATTTGACACTGTGACACCCGAAACTATCACATGTCACTTCCTATAGTAGGCTGGGTGACCGTCACCAGTAGACGGGAAACACCCGTTAGGTATTTATGTTATCTCTTTCTTTATCAAGAGACACTTTACCGTTCTGATATCATAACCCTTAACTCAGGGTTTATCACTCTAGTTAGATATATATTACCGCCGAACTATATATCTACCAATTGATATCGGGCAAGCACCTATTGGTATTGATCAATATGAGACTAGCAGCTATTGTTATTGATCAATACCAAAATTAGATATATCGAAAACTATCAATACGGCAAAAATATGTCGAGACTACTCCCTGGTTTTCAGCTCATATATTGGCTCCTTTGAGCCCATCGGTAGGGGTGAAATTTCAGCTCATACGATCGGCTGACTTTTGGGCCGACATGTAAGGGCGGATTTTCAGCTCATGTAATAGCCCATGTAGGAGCGATTATCACTCAAATAATAGTTGACTTTGAGCTCACGATGTAGGGGCAGATTTTCAGCAACAGAAATCAACCACGTAAAATCTATTGGCCGTACAAAATTCGTTTATTCAACGAACAAACAAACAAACAAGTAAAGTAATTCATTTTCCCCGAACAACGACCAGAAATAGTCATGAAACTTTAAACAAATAATCCCCTAGGTGTGAAAAATTAGGTTTGAAAACAACTTTGGCGCCAAAAAAACACGGAATTGTTTTTTGCGCACCGTCTTTTTGTCAGTTAACATGGTGTCATTCGTATTCCCAAAACTGTCGCCACAGATTTGGCTCTATTGTGCATTACTCATTCCGATGTAATGATTGGTACCCTTGGCACCTTGCGAGGAACAATCCAAAGAAAGCAATTTTGAAAGACAATGCAATGAGAACCACATACAGTAAGCTCTCCACCAAATTGTTCTCGGAGGAATATATCTTATATGTCTCGCCTAAAGTGTCGAGGACTTGCGCGCCTGTGTGGCCATAGCATGTAGTGCTGCACACTTGCGTTGCATCTGGGCAAGTGAACCCTTGGGGTGATGTGTCATCTGCTTCGGCACCGCTCCAAGTAGTGTCTATGAACTCGACGTACATCATGCCTCTAAAGCTCCATTTAAGTGGCAAAGCTGAGCATAGTGCTCTGAAAGGCCAAATGACATTGTCCTCAGGAATGAAAATCCCTCCAAACAAGAAAGAGGCGAACCAAACCAAAGTGTAGGTCAGCATTCCCAGCAACGGATCTGAGAAGCCGACTGAAAGTACTCGCGCGAGGCCCTCAAAAGACCACAGGCCAGCCGTGAAAACGAGGAGCATCTGCCCACTGTTAGGCAGGTACCAGTTGGATATGCAGTATGCGGGAGCCAAGCAAAAAACCCCCAAAACTACCATCATAAGAGGCTGCAGGAGAGTGTTCGCCAGCACATATACTGAAGGCTGAAACATACCGTTTTTTACCTCTTTTCTGATAGCATAAAACTCTCGGTTGTAAACGAACACTGAGACCACCGCGAGGCTGCAAGGCACTCCGAAAGACCATATTCCCAGGAAAACCCGTAATAAAGCTGTGCCCTGTCTCCGGTCACGACTGTCGATGTACACGATGGAGAAAAATGAGCACGCCAATACAGAAAGTACCATTCGCCCAAAATATAACGTAGGATCGCGAACTACTAGAAGCGCGTGTCGTTGTAGCATTACCTGCAGCTGCTTGGGGTAGCGTGTGTGCTGGAAGCCAATCTCTGTTCGTTCAAGAAATCGAGATCTCGAGTCAATGTTTGCTGCGACTACCTGTTTGATGGATTTGGCGTGACTGTTCTGGTTCCATAGTTCGAGCAGCTCATGGACTTGCTTGGGGTCCGAGAATTCCTTGTTCACCAGCGACAGAACGAAGTCTGCGGGGTTCATTCTAGGAGGCACCGGAGAGCCAATCGACTCCAGATATACACTCATAGCTTCTGCCGGCCCGCAGTAGGCGACCCTCCCGGCACTAAGAACCATGACCTGGTCAAACTCAGAGAACATTTGAGAAGAAGGCTGGTGAATGGTCATCACGGAGATAACTCGAGACTGCTGCGTGCACTCCTTCAGGAAGCTCGTGATTTTTGCAGCTGCTGCAGCATCCAACCCTGAAGTAGGTTCGTCCATGAACACGACTAGGGGGGACTTCACCAGAGCGACGGCGAGAGAAAGTCGCCTTTGCTGTCCTCCGGAGATACCGCGTAGGAATGTATTTCCGACTTTCGTGTCAGCACAGTCCTGAAGTCCCATCTTGTCGAGGATGCTGTTGACTTTCTCTTGGACGGTGTCTGAGTCCTTCGGGACGAGAAACTGCGCGGCGAAGAAAATGGTCTCCCGCGGAGTCAAAAACGCCCAGTGGACATCGTATTGGGGCACATACGCTCCCACCTTGCGAAATAAAATGTGACTGAACGGGTTCCCGTGTAGCGACACCTTCCCCGAAGGTTCACCTCCGTGGTATTCCAAGGTGAGCAGATCAAGTAAAGTCGTCTTCCCTGCTCCAGAAGGCCCCATGATTGCCAGAGTTTCGCCCTCGCGCACCAGACCATTTATCCCGTGTAACAGTTCTTTTGACTCGCCGCTCTTGGCATGTAATTTGAACCTTAAGTCCTCAAAACAGAGGCTTTTTTGGTCGATTAGCCCCGATTCAATGTCGTTATTACTACCCTTTTTATCCATAATAACATTCACCATAGGCGCCTATTTACATACCACTTCGTCGAATGCAACACCGCTTGCAGGCTCTGCGGGGCTCTTTTTAGAGCGCATCTGGAACTATACCGTTGCTCACTTAACGCACTAGGTAGCAAGCCAAGAATACAGCGCAGGAGCTTTTTTAGCTTCCTGAGTCGTAGGTAGCGCACAGCTGTCGATACGAGAATCATGCGATTCACTGTCATTATCAGAGAGAGTATCGCTGCTGTTGCTTTCTTGAATATCCCAAGAATTTGCTGGTCTACAGTTGAACAGACGAGAGTGTCAATTCAGAATATGAAAAAAGGGCTCCAATTCAGAATATGAAAGATCTCTCCTGTTCACCTGTAGCGTTTGGTTTCGATGTTTCCAATCCCTAAGTAAGTATTTAAGTAATCACCCCCCCCACCCAAGGGGTATAAACTATTTATACCCCTTGCCCCCACCGGGTCCGTCCTTATAAAGAGCAGGGGTTCATACTCGTGAGGTCGTGACACGATGTGACACGCTTGCTTGTGACACCGGTGCGCTAGTAGCGCGATTCCTATTTCGTATTTGCACCGTCGATGCGTAGGTGCGTAAACCTACGTTAGTAGCGCGATTACTATTGGAGCTACAGGAATTTCAATCTACCAATCCGACGGCGAGAGAGCTCCGCGAGAGAGCCATACAACTTGTGTCACGTCGCCGTCGTCGAGCAGAAGTTGTGAAGGTGAACTGGAAGGGAACGGTTCGAATGAAAAAAAATCCGCAAATTGGAAACCAAAGCAATATTATATTATATATACAAGGAGGCTTTGGCAACGTAGATGAATCGGTGTGCCATAAAGCGAAATGAAGCCGAATCATTATCAGTATGTGAGCAGTCGAATCAGGTCTCGCCGCAGATGGCAGCAGGGCACTCATTGCGGGGTTTTCGGCGCTGTTCGTCTCGCTTGCCCTCGAGCTGATGGTGTGGATATCGCAAAGAGAAGGTTCCGCCGCTGACTTCGAAAGGTACATTGGTGCTGGCGCCCGTTTATCTCCCATGTTACCTGAGTGCATGAGTGCAGTTACCCTACCGTAACTCAGTAGCAGCTCCATCAATGAGTGCACAAGGAAGCAGCTTCCTCCTTCCAGGCGGAAGCGTACGTAAACCCTTTGGAGCATCGATGCGATGCCAGCCTCGTGCCAACTCCTCAGACTTACGCGCTTTCATCCGATACCAGAAAGCTAGTCTCGTAATAATAATCTTTCTCACTTTCTAGCGAGGGCGTAAGTCCTCGGTCCCGTACTCGTCCCTTCCGTTCACACGTCTAATCGAGAGCGGAACACTGCGATTGCGATGCGGTATTGACCAAGCGATGACCCACCCGTCCCGAGACACGTAACCCGGACCCCCTGCGAGGTGTGCTGGCGAGACTGTCGCCTCAAGACTCCCCCGCCCCAACCTGACACTAACCTGCCGTCCCCACTGCGAAAGCTCCAGGTGCCGGTAGGGTTTCCATCGCTTTCCGGTGCCGGTAGGGTTTCCATCGCTTTCCGATGAGGTGAACGCATGCTGAAGCGACCTTAGTGCTCACTTCCTCCGCCTTCTCCTGCGGCTCAACCAGGCCAGCGGAAGAAAATGCAGCGCCTTCAACGGGTGCGGCACCCCGGGCGGTAACACGGACGGATGTTCAGCGCATCTCCCAAAAACTTGTTGGGAGATGGGTGAAGGATCAAGCGCAGTCAGATCGCATGGACGAGGCCGCCTCGTTGATGCAACTGAACTGGGTGACCCGAAAAGCCGTCCGCCTGATTAATGGGTTGGAAATTGCCATCTCGGAGGATGTCTTCACCCTCACGGTGCTCTCTGTCATACCCTGGTTCAAGGTGGTAGAGAGCTACCCAATGAATGGATCGGAGAAGGTGCTCACACCCGCCAACATCCAGCTGGTCGATATCGCAGTGTCAACTGGTGCCAATGTTTGCGAGAGAGCAGGCTCAGGGTATGGACCGAGCTGCATATGTTACTGGCTTTTTGAGGGGCCCTATAACTCTTGATGCCTCAGGTCGACCAAGGGGTGACTTTGCATTTCAGCCGCTGCACCTGAGCGTGATAAGCACACGGCTGGGGACTGCTTGCTTACTATCAGTTTTGTTTGCCTTCTCCGACACCACGTACTCTGCCGACTGAATGACCGCCTTGATTGCTGCGTGTTGCAGAAACATCGCCGACGTGACCTTCGCCTGGGGGACGTTAGGTGGGCTTGGCCCCCCATCTCCCTTCACCCTGCATGCCTAGGGGAGTTACTATGTAGGCTCGGCCCCCCGCCTCCCTTCACCCTGCATGCCCTAGGGAGTTACTATGTAGACTCGGTCCGCCGCCTCCCTTCACCCTGCATGCCTAAGAGTTACTATGGACTAGGTGCTATGTAGACTCGGCCCGCCGCCTCCCTTCACCCTGCATGCCTAGGGGAGTTAGGCTTGTTCGGTATTGTCACTACTATTTAAAGGTACTCTTATATCATTATATGAGGAATATAAAAGTACAAGAGGATCTAGACAAAATCTAGAAGCCAAAGTGACAAAATCGGACATTTATGAGGGGAGTTACTATGTAGACTCGGCCCGCCGCCTCCCTCCAGCCTGTGTGCCTAGGGGGCCGGGTGCAAGGTAAGCCCGGCACACTGCCTCCCTCCACCCTGTGTGCCCAGGGGGCCGGGTGCAAGGTAAGCCCGGCACACTGCCTCCCTCCAGCCTGTGTGCCTAGGGGGCTGGGTGCAAGGTAAGCCCGGCACACTGCCTCCCTCCACCCTGTGTGCTCGCCTGCCCTTTAAGTTCGCCGCGTAGCAAGGCTGGGCAAGTTTGGCAGGCTGACGCAACCAGGGCTTTACCACGGTTGCTGTTCAGTATTATTTGCACGGTGAGCAAGTCCGAGATCAAGACAGTTTCCTCGTGTTTCCTTGGCTTCACCGTAATGCTAGAAGTCTATGCACACGCCACGTGTCAGAGGTGATTTGAAGTGTGAAGGCTGAGAGTCTGTGCATGGCTCACAGGGGCAATTTGGTGCTCAGCGCGCAAGATGATTCAGCCGAGCTTACGCTTCATTGGGGTAAACCTATTTCGGGGTCTGAGACGAGCTCGTTTGTCCTTCATAACGACAAGCTGACGGTCACCTCAAAGCTCGACTTGGATGAAAACAAAGGCTCTTGCATGTATACCCTTGTGTACAATAGAGTGGTTTAGGATCATGCGCGATGCCTCAGACTGGACCACTGGACATATATTCACAAAAGATATCTTAATAGCTTGCTGAATACAGTATTGTACAGCATAGAATTCTTGTTCACCAAATATCAAAAGCCGATTCGAAGTATCCATTTGAATTCTACCTCCCTGCGCGCAGTTGCACCCGCCGCATATCATATATGATGTGCCGTGGGCGATGGATGACCAAGGAATCAGAGGGTCACCCACAATATATTCCACTTACTATTCTACAGTTTTAACGAGTTGCCAGACATTTGAGTGACATTGCCCACGACATATTTTTTAAGGCATGAGGTGTAAAACTGGCATGCAAAAATATACCATGAACTCATCAAACTAGCGGTATATCGCAGTGAAAATTAGTGTTGTCATCGATGTATTGACATTTTTGTGTGCATAACATCGTTGTACCGCCTTGGAGATTCCACCATATTCGTTCTTGAAAGTGTCCATACATATGCGGACTCATATATTGCCGATCCAATCCAAGCCATCAACTCACTGAAAAGCGAAAACAACAAAGTAATAGGGAAGTATCATATATATATATATGAGGGCTTCATGCAAGCCATTAGGAACAAAAAACGAATACCCCAATTAGTAATTAATATCTTATAGTATGCACATGTATGCAACCATACGCAAGAAATAACAAAAAAAACTCCACCGTATCCCGAAACCTCAGTTCAAAATGATTTCTTGTTGACGTGCCCTGGGGGAGCAAGGTAGAATGGCTAAGGGTTTATTTTGGATTAAGTTTTTGACATTTTTGGGTTAAGTAATGTCTGGGGTAGACTTGGATTGACTTTCTAAGCGAGACGATCTAATGCCACTAGCCATTTGGACTGTGCACTCTAAGTCCAAATGCTTTCGTCCTAATTCCGCTGCCCTTTTCCACTATGACATGCAAATGCAGTATGCTGTGTGCTCATCACAGTCTCCCGGCACCTTGCCACAATATCTGTAAATACTCTAGAGGCAGATGCACATCCCAGATTCATCTATCTGGGTGTATTAAACGCCTAGTTTCATATCCATTGCACTGGTGATGCTGTACAATGGAGAAAAGAGATACATCACATCAACTTTGATCAACTCATAGTCCTATGACGCGATGAGTACCCATTATTCTCGCCCACTTACAACTGAATACACATAATACATGTTGCAGGCACCAATAAAGTACTTGGTATGTGGTTATGAGCTTCTAGATTCACAGAGGCCTACTGCATTCACAGAGGCGCAAAATATGACCTTGAATTGAGCGCTTATCGAATCAACAGAAAATATGAGGCAACTTTGGCCTGTTGCCTGAACGACCACGGGCTTTTGGACAGGTCACTGGATGCTGCTGCTACTCAAGCCAACCTGGCTTCCCAGGTTCAGATGGCTGCCTGCATATTCGTCGTCATAAAATCGTGTTTTATTTCCGCCCTTTACCTTTACCTTTTCCCCTTTACCTTTGCTACCACCCTTGGATCCCCCCCTGCCGCCTTTCCCTCCTCCCTTGCCGCCTTTCCCTCCTCCCTTGCCGCCTTTCCCACCATCCTTGGAGAAGCCTTTCCCGCCACCCTTAGATCGCCCTCTCCCTTTGAACCCATCATCGCCCTCATGATCATCGTACCCTTGACCGCCACCTTTCTGCTTCTTGGGGGGGCGGCGGTCGTCTGATTCTCCTCTGGGGCGCTTCCCTCTGCCCGCCGCCTCGTCACGCTTCTCAACCTTTATCCCTCCGGTCACGGAACGGCTCTCCATTGCCAGCTTCTCCTTCCGTGTTGCATCCTGCATCCTCTCTTCCCGGCGCGCCTTGTGCATTTCACGCTGCCTCTTCTGATTGGCCCGCTTCGAGTCCATGGCCCTCTGGGTGTCTGCGTCCGGATCCTCGCCGACCTCCGCCCTGTACACACCCGCAGGCTCCTGGCGCAGTTAGGTCAAGGCAGGCCGGAATGCAGCACCCATGGTGGATGCCGCGGCAACTTGATGCAGCTCCATCATTGAACACATATTCCCTCCTCCATATTGTGTGAGTCACCACCTCCATCCTGCTCCTCTCACTCTCGGAGACAAAAGCGGAAGGAAGGAGAAACGGAGCCAAGGAAAACAGGGCCTTCCTCGCGCCAAGGCCCACAAGCTCTAGGCATGGCAGAGACCGCAGGGGTG
Source organism: Cymbomonas tetramitiformis (assembly GCA_001247695.2). NCBI lineage: Eukaryota > Viridiplantae > Chlorophyta > Pyramimonadophyceae > Pyramimonadales > Pyramimonadaceae > Cymbomonas > Cymbomonas tetramitiformis. Next base: position 24,747 of record LGRX02028873.1, on the reverse strand, counting down.
GGTGCACCGCAAGTAGCTCACCGATAATACTCCGCATCATCGTCATCGTCGGCATCGTCGTCCTTGACATTCCCGTGGCTCATCTCCGACTTGTACCAGTCATCATCGCTCTGCTCCTCCGCCGACCTCCTCGATTTATGCGCGTCCTTTGCCTTCACTCCATCCTCCTCCCCACCCTGATCGTCATCGTCATCCACGTACTCATCACTGTCCTCATCTTCTTCATCCTCGCCCTCATCATCGTCCTCATCTTCTTCATCCTCGTCCTCCATGTCCTCCCCATCGAGCCCATCATCACGGTCGTCCTGCAATTCTTCATCATTTTTTTCTCCATACTCGTCCTCGTCCCCCTCCTCATCTTCTTCATCCCCTTCATCATCCATATTCTCGGAACGGTACCGGGCTGCATGGCTGCACTCCACAGCAACGCCCCCCTCCTGGCCTATTTTATAGCCTCGTGCCCATTGCACCTCCACAGTAACGCCTCCTGGCCTGTTTTATAGCCTCGTGTCCATTGCACCTCCACAGCAACGCCCTCCTGGCCTGTTTTATAGCCTCGTGCCCATTGCACCTCCACAGCAACGCCCTCCTGGCCTGTTTTATAGCTCGTGCCCATTGCAACTCCACAGCAACGCGCCTCCTGGCCTGTTTTATAGCCTCATGCCCATTGCACTCCACAGCAACGCCCCCTCCTGGCCTGTTTTATAGCCTCGTGCCCATTGCACCTCCACAGCAACGCCCTCCTGGCCTGTTTTATAGCCTCATGCCCAATGCAACTCCACAGCAACGCCCTCCTGGCCTGTTTTATAGCCTCGTGCCCATTGCACCTCCACAGCAACGCCCCCCTCCTGGCCTGTTTTATAGCCTCGTGCCCATTGCTTTATAGCTCACTGTTAGCAACAAAAGCAATTGTCTGGATTTGCGGGCAGATCAGTTTGGCCATGCCCCCTTCATCCTGCGGCGAGCAAGGCGTGCAATGGCCATGCCCCCTTCATCCTGCGGCGAGCAAGGCGTGCAATGGCCATGCCCCCTTCATCCTGCGGCGAGCAAGGCGTGCAATGGCCATGCCCCCTTCATCCTGCGGCGAGCAAGGCGTGCAATGGCCATGCCCCCTTCATCCTGCGGCGAGCAAGGCGTGCAATGGCCATGCCCCCTTCATCCTGCGGCGAGCAAGGCGTGCATGGCTATGCCCCCTTCATCCTGCGGGGCGCGTGGCGTGCAATGGCCATGCCCCCTTCATCCTGCGGCGTAGCAAGGCGTGCAATGGCCATGCCCCCTTCATCCTGCGAAGTAGCAGGCGTGCAATGGCCATGCCCCCTTCATCCTGCGGCGAGCAGGCGTGGGTAATGGCTATGCCCTCATCCTGCGGGGCAGCAGGCGTGCAGCAATGGCCATGCCCCCTTCATCCTGCGTGCAAAGGCGTAATGGGCCATGCCCTTCATCTGCGAAGGCGAAAAGTGCAATGGCCATGCCCCCTTCTATCCTGCGGCGGTAAGGCGTGCACGGCCATGCTCCCTTCATCCTGCGCGAGCAAGGCGGCAGTCGGCCATGCCCCCTTCTCATCCTGCGGCGAAGGTGCTGCAATGGCCATGCCCTTCATCCTGCGGCGAGCAAGGCGTAATGACCATGCCCCCTTCATCCTGCGGCGAGCAAGGCGTGCAATGACCATGCCCCCTTCATCCTGCGGCGAGCAAGGCGTGCAATGACCATGCCCCCTTCATCCTGCGGCGAGCAAGGCGTGCGATGAGCATGGAGTGCAATAAGTTTGCATGCACGCCATTGGATGTCTAGGGATGAGCAGCCGCAGATGTGTAAGATGGTGCGGGCGGATGGCTTTTCACTTGTGGCGCTGATGCCTAACCAGAAGTCGACCTCGAAAACAATAATATTGTCGAAAATCGACCTTGGATTCAATGACATTATAGACTATTGCATGGAACTACGGCACACGTGTTCCACTCACCATCCACAGAACAGCGCGCTCGGTTTCCAATGCGCGGACAGCGTCACACGCTCTTTGGATTCGAGGGATGCACGAGTAGCGGCGTGAGCATGCCACTCCGATCAGTTCTTTGGATTCGAGGGATGCACGAGTCGCGGCGTGAGCATGCCACTCCGATCAGCTCTTTGGATTCGAGGGATGCACGAGTCGCGGCGTGAGCATGCCACTCCGATCAGCTCTTTGGATTCGAGGGATGTACGAGTCGCGGCGTGAGCATGCCACTCCGATCAGTTCTTTGGATTCGAGGGATGCACGAGTCGCGGCGTGAGCATGCCACTCCGATCAGCTCTTTGGATGAAAGAGCTCTGCGCAGTTTCGGGTCCCCGCGGCCCTCTTCTCCCCGAGGAAGAGTGCGCACCGCTCTTTTGCTTGATCACGTTGCATCTGCTTCTCCGCCTCCTTCTCAGCAGCCTTGCGCATGACGTTCTCCTCCTGCTCCGCTTTCCGCTCTGCACGCAGTTGATCCTGCGGCCAGCACGCGCCCCGAGAGCCCTTGAAGCACAGCTCCCACGTGGGTGGCATTGCCACCGCAGGCCAGCATGCACCTGTGACGCTGCGCTTGGTACGCCACATCGCTCACGGAATTACACGCTGATTGGAGGCTGAAGCTCTCGGCAGCCACAGCGCTCGAGCTCGGTCAGGTGCGGGAACAGGGTCAAATTAAAGACCAGATCAGCCAAGCCCCTCGAGGTGAAACAGCGGATGGACCGCGCAGTGGTCGGTTCGGATGGGCCGCGCAGTGGTCGGTTCGGATGGGCTGCGCAGTGGTCGGTTCGGATGGGCTTGGCTCGCCTGGGTTTCCTTGCGCTCCTGCAGGTCCGCCACCTCCTCGGGCGTCTTCTGCACAAACTGTAAGGCGGCAACCACCATCGCCCTCCTCAGTGCTGCACCTCAAATCTGCCCCCATTGTTGAAATCTGTAGGTCCTGCTGAACATCATGGACACAATGGTGTGCTGCGAGGTTACATGAAATACAGGATAGATGTCATACAGCGAAACCCCAGATACGCGTATCCGTACGTATCTAGTCTCCAATCAGCGTGTCCAAACGTTTGCCATTACCTCACAACCTGTCCTCACGACCCGTTGATCCCCGCGCCACGGCACGGCAAGAGCAGCCGGCGCAACCCGAAAAACCCCGGATTGCGCATATCATACAGCAAAATCCGGATGCGCGTATCGATACGGATCATACGTTCCAGGCGCGGATGGCATCGGGGCAGCAGCACCGGGAGCTTGCCTTGTGGAAGAGCACAGCCCCAGCGCACATGCCTTCCTCAACCTTCACAATCTCCAGCTCCATACGAGGGCCCAGCTGCCAGCACTCCCAACTCCCCAACTCCCCACCACTGCTTAACGGGGAAGCAGGCCGTACCGCGCGGGCATTTTGCTTTCCGCTCGCGGGCAAACACTTCCTCGCAATGCTTTAATACGCAACTCCGGCGCGAACCCCTCCGCCCTAGATCTTTTTTGCAAGACACGGAGCTTTCCCCTTTCTCCCACCGGCGGCTTTCATGCAAATTCGAGACCCTTCACGACATGGAGCTTCGCCCTGATTCAAGCGCTTCCCCTTCATCAGGGGACTCATTCAGGGGGGCGTCAAGGCATAGGCTTGGCTGAACCGTGCGATGCGAGCGCGGAGGGTTGTGAGATGGCAGCTCTCCGCTGCGCACCTCCTGAAGGCGGATAGCGCTCTGTTGATTGGATTTGTTGGCTCTCCCGATATCCTGCGCCGCCGCATCCAGCTCCCACAAGGAGCGTGTCTCTCAATTGGCTGCTACTGCTGCTTTCGGTGGTAGGCAGCTCCACTCCCCGCCGCCAATAGGCACCCCGCCTTGAGGGCCGAAATCTGTGCCTGGTTTGGACGAGCAGTGCGGAAACCACCTAGTGCCCTAGGGCAGTTGGTAACAAAAAATATGGGTACCACATGCTGCGCTGGGAGGGGGTTGGTTGCCGGCGTGGATGCCGTACACCTTTTGCTTCGTTCCAAGAAGCAAGGACAGCGACCAAGTTCGAAGAAGCAAGGCATAATGTAGGTGGCTCAATCACATTCACATGTTGAATCTGGGATTCAAATGTTCAAGCCCGGGGAGCCTCTGAGCCCAAGGGAGGGCGTATGAGTGCCGCCGCTGCAGGACGGCGCTGAGCCGCACCTGGGAGAGCATCACTTTCGCCTTGGTCTCGTCCTCTCCTTCACTGTCAGACATGCCGGCGCCGAGGTAGTCGCTGATATCCTGCGGCCCCGCACAGTCCTCCGCGCGTCCCGGGCCACGTGTCACAAGCCTCAAGATGGTTTTCGTGGTGCGGCGGTCATGGTGCAAAGCACTGACTCGAGCCTCGCCGGCGGCCGCACGTCCCATGGTGCAAAGCACTGACTCGAGCCTCGCCGGCGGCCGCACGTCCCATGGTGCAAAGCACTGACTCGAGCCTCCCCGGCGGCCGCACGTCCCATGGTGCAAAACACTGACTCGAGGCAGTAGGCCAAAGGAAATCCACATTACTGGACACAGTCAATCAACAATCCGTCAGGTCGGATATCTGGGGTTTTAAAATAACTCCCTCCAATCCGTCAGGTACCGCCAGGAGAATTTCCAGATAGGCGATAAACACGACCGCGCATTCACGACCCTTGTCTCCCTAAATTCTGAACACCCCATGCGCAGCTCAGCACTTGAATTCTCGTCAGGCAGTCTGATCGTAAACATCTTTGGAACAGAATTGTGATATGTGCTGAAAGTTGCCATCACTGCTGCGCATGGTGACCTCCTTCTGCCCCTCTCAAGCTTTGCGCCTCGGCGCTTCTGATTGCTGTCGCCATCGCTCTGCAACGACCAGCATTCTTTGACTAGGACCCTTTTCAGTGGAATACGCCGGGGGGAGCAGGACTTGACATCCCTCCCGCCGGTATGTGCTGCTGGCGACCCCTGAACTCAAATGGAAACCCTGCCTGTGAACCTCGGCCTGGGTGGATGCTCTGCGAGAGCTGGGAAAGAAGTACCTGGAGCCCCTCCAGATTGGGGGCATCCCTCTTGATAACGAGCTTTCGGACGCGGCGGCTCACACCCGTCGGCTGCAGCCCAGCGCGCACCAGTCAGGAGACCCGATGAAAGACCCGTCCGTACTCCGATGCACTGCCCAACAACGTCGATGCGACGGGCACACCCCCAGGTTCCTGTGTGCAGCGCTGCCGTCCGATGCACTCCTGACTCCATCCGGAACGGCGGAGTGCAATTCCCGCAATGCTTTCTTCAACGGGATGAGGGTCGCGGGCCAACTACGCTGCTGTGGCATGCCGTCCAAGCCAATTGCGGAGTGCGAGCGCAACTGCACTGCTTCCCTCAGAAGCGCGGTTCCAGCTGGCACCTCCGGACACAAGAGCAGCCCTGATGCGCTGAAAAGGGAGCCGCGTGGGAGTGTGAGCTGGGCCCGGGTGCGCGGCGGTCTCCGGGTGAGAGCCGGGAGCGCACGGCAGCGGTGATCTGGAAGTGGCGGAAAGAGATGGTCTCAGTGTCCTTGTTGTAGTCAAACAGGACGACCCGGCGGCAAGTGGCGAGCTTGACGGTACGCACATTGATGGACGGAAAGAGATTCTGCAGCACCACCCCTGCGAGTCGGAGATGCTTCTGCTCCCCGGCAAAGTTGTTCAGCACCACCTGGCAGCCTCCCGAGCCCCGCTCCACAGTCACCACTCCCTCGCCCAATAGGAAAAGTGTCCCAGCCTTTCAGGGCGTGCCCGACAGCGACAAGGGCTTCCACAGCAACGCCTTGGAAGAACGGAAACCGATACCACGTGGCGAGATATCGCTTGATACAGCAACCACCAGTTACAATCGGCCTACAAGGCAGCGTGCCTAATTGGACTCAAACGAGCAGGCCGAAAGCGTGATGCATGGCTGTGTGCGCGAAGGCCCCTGGAGGCGCGACAGGAGCGTGTAGGCCGCATGATCGCTGCTGAGGACATCATCCATATGCTCCATAGAATCCTTAGATCCTGAAGCCCCCAACTTTGAGGCATCCTAACCAAAGATGCTATCTGCGTGTTGAGACATGCCGGCCGAACGAAACGCAAGGGATGTGCCTACACGCTTCACCAGTATCTGCCCGGTGAGACGTGGAGCTGCTGAAAGAAGCCTGGACACTGCCATGCAAGCCACACGGCGCGGGTGTCGGACACTCCACGCAGGGCTGCGCGGTGCCATGATACCACTCATTCACTGAAAAAGTGGCAGCACGATTGACAGCGGTATGAATTGACATCGATCACTGTCAAACACGTCTCACGCCCACTTATGCCGTTCTAACAGCTGGATACCGCGGAGTGAGCGTGTTCTGGTGGCACGGCCCGGGTGGGAAATGTAACGTGCACGGCAGGCAGGTACGGTCAACGATACGCACATAAGGCCAGGGCACTACATTAAATATGGAGTCGCTAGCAGGAGTGTCCGATGGGTTGTGTCACGTGTTGTGTGAGTGCGTCTGAAGTGATGACAACTGATACCCTGTACTCCTGCAGGCTGTGAAGAGATGAGTGCCGCCCAAACCCTAGTGGCGGGCCTTGGCAGAGGGGGGTGTCGCTGCTACGACTATCCGCAGCGATAACGAGATGCGAAGAAACCATGCCCACACATGCGGGCAGAAGATTCAGCGGAACGTTCCGCAGGAAAGGAGCGTTCCGCAGGTGAAGGATGCAGCTGTGGTTATTGCTGCGTAGCTTTACCAGAGGTGAATTTTTGAAGATGGCGGGAGGGGCGCTGTAGTGAGGCTGCACGTTGGCAATGTCCGAGGCGAGGGTGTACTGCGGGAGCATGTCAAACCCAGAGGCACCGTAAAACACTTGTGTTGGAGCATCCAATGGTATAAGCAAAAGGCGAACTCCCGTCGGTGACGTGGGAAGGGATCGTGCAGGACCGATCGAGCAGGACAAAGCGAACATTGCGTTTCTAGGTCGGGGCATCACTGGGTTTAAACCCCACGAAACCCTAGTCGAGCTACTCCCCCTATCGTCCAATACAAGCACAAGGCCACACATAACATTTTCGGGACAGCGAAACCTCAGGCTCATACAAATATCGAATCTCAACTGGTTGCAAGCGATATGCTGTAGACTGCGCGTCAGCTAGTTTACTTCCTTTATCGTAATCCCTCAGTTTCAAAGACACTCAGGCGCTCCCTCACAAAGTGTCCCTCAACCGTGGAATTGTGTACAGACTTTGCGAGGGCAACCAACGGTCTAGCGACAGACCCGCCAGGCCACCCGATAGAAAGAAAGCCAAGTTTGGAATGACAGATCTAGAAAGAGGCCAAAAGAAAACGAGTGAAAAAAACACAGAAAAAAGGGTGGAGAGAGGTTGTCAGAACTCGGACTTGGTTGATCTTCATGGTTATGGTAGGGCCGCGAGGACAAGCACAAACACGAAGATAGTGTGCCTCCACTGTCGCAGATAGCAACCTGTTACGCAACATACAAACAACATAACGAAACTGGAGAGAACTTCAGGCGACGACTATAAGGCACCTGAGTCCCGAAGCACCCTTTTCCTTCGAACTAAGTCCGCGCATGAATATCCAAACTGTTTCCTTGGGTTCTTGGAGGTGTAAGAAACTGCGCAACGCTCAGAGTGCTCTCACGTCGATATTATCAAGCAAATTGTTCGAAAGGGCACGCTGGTGCTCCACGAAGCGAGGTTCCGAACAGCGACGGCAGCCGTGAGGGCCGTACATGAAATGTGTTACCCCGAAAGGACCGGCAATGTGGACGAAATCCTTTAGGCTGTTATTATTGGAGACCTGCGTGTGACATGCGGAGCGGATCAGTGAAAATCACGTCGGTAAACCAGCCAAGCGATCTAGACTAAACGTTTCCACAACAGGAGACACAACTTGATTAAAAAAGACGCGCACAATCATATTGCATTAATTCACCTCGCACAGTGCACAGAAACTGTTGACTAATTCCACAAAGGGGCGTATCAGCCGCCACAGGGCACCAAAGGTATCTTCTTTCGGCAGCGCTGCGCACCTTGAGCGACCTCGCCGTGTTCGGCTCCATAACTTTCCTCAGATCTGATTCCACTTCCGATAACAAACGCTGCGCCGTGACGCGACATAGATAAGGGCTGACAGTTCATAGAATTCGCTGATTGCAAAGCAAACGGCGGGCATAGAACTGGCGGCGTTACACCTCGAGCGAAACACGGTCCTAGCGCTTCACGAAAAATATTAAGAGGCGGACGTGAAGAAAATCTCACCCCAAGTTTCCCACGCGCTATCACGAAGCTTTTGGGGATCTTTTTGCCTCCTGCTGGCACATCTTGTTCTGCCACCCCTTCCTCCTTATGCGTGCGCTTCTTTCTCTGCGAAGACACCGCAAGATAAGTCGTACATATATTAGTGTATCGAGAGCGAATACCGTTTGTGACTTACCCGTCTGGTCCTTCCCATTTCTGTCTGATCCCTTGTGCTGTGCCGGAGCTATTTCTTTTTGAGGTCGGAAACGAAATCTCGAGTCTGCTGCCTTTACGCCTTGTCTTTTGCCGTGAGCTTTTCGTTCTGGTGTGGTTCTGCAACACGAGCATCGGCATCGACGAGCATGGACGAAATCTGTCGGACACTCGGACTGCTCACTCGGACTTAGGCACTTAGCGCGAAACCGCAAATCGACGAATGGGAGGCCCTTTATCGGGCTCCGGTGTGGCCAGCCCGTGCCTCGGAGGAGCGGATAGCGAGCGACGCGTCATCACGATTAGCTTGGTGAAGGAGGGGCAGCTGGGGAAGGCAATTCCAAGGCATGGTATCGAAACTTTTCGACCGTATCGATAGTTTTCGATAAGTTTCGAATGAGTATCGATCGATATGAATATGTCCGATGTCAATATCAATCGATATGAATAAGTACTGTGTGAATATCAATCGATATGAATAAGTGCGATGCCGATATCAATCGATATGAATAAGTTCAATGTTGATATCAATCATTATCAATATGAATACGTGCACATTTTTTCCCACTTATCGATATATTGATATATCAATATGACTTGAATGCACACAACATTGCAAGCAAATACACAAGGCAATGAAAAAATAATAATGAATTATACCATACAATGCTATCTAGAACTCTACAGTGTTAAGGCATGCCATCATGGAATGCTCAATTGCGCCTTCTGTAAGGCCTTTCCTTAAATCAGAATGCATGGCCCCCACCTTAGAGAAGGCGCGCTCCACACCTGCCGTGGTAGCAGGCACGGCTAGAAACTGGCGCGCCATCCTACCTACGTTCGGGAAGTCCTTGCTATGGACTTTCCACCAGGCAAGCAAGTCATGGAGTCTTCGGCGGAGGCACACCCGTTCGATGGAAAACGGGTGTTGCTGGAGATCGCCAGGATGCTCCTGGATTCCGGCGGGCCCTTCCAGGGCACTGCGGACCTTCTGGCCGTCAAGATCAACCAGTTCGACCCGTCGCGAGCAATCGCCGCCTTCAACGCCGCTCTCCGGTCCGCCCGACGGAAGAGTACACTCGACGACATGGAGGTCAAGTCCCTCTTCATCAAGTCCCTCGACCCGGTCTTCTATGCCCCCGTGGTCAACCGTCTTTTACTGCACGACCAACGTGCGGCGGAGTCCCTTGCAACCATTCAGCAATGGACCCGTGAGTGCCACGCACAACACGGGACGGATTCTCACGTCCCGCCTGCTACGCGCACGTTCTCCGCCCTCACCCTGGCTGGACAGAGCGACGACGAAGATTGCAAGACCGTCTTCAGCGAGCTCCGCGACCAGCTCTACGACATGAAGAAAGAGATCAAGGCCCTCAGCAACCGTATCGACGACACGAAGGGCTACACGCCCCGCAACGACAAGAAGAACGCCATCGGACGCGGTGGACATGGTGACGGCGTCCGCTTCGCAGCGAAGCCGCTTCCCGAGCACGGGAACTTCTCGCAGAACTTCCGCGGGAAATCTTCGGGGAAAGTGGCTTTCCACAAGCCCACCGGTACGTTCGTTCCGTTGTGCCGCCACCCGTCATGCTCCGCTACGGCGGAGAAGCATTGGCATCGGGACTGCCCGAACGGCGGGCCACGCGGACAGGTTGGGGCACACGGTTTCAGCATTGCGGACAGCGAGAACGACATGCTCGCCGTGATGTTCCAGAACGCCGTGGACGACGACGACGCCGCCCGTTTCGACGCCGTCTGCTACATTGCGGACGGCAAGCCGGAGCTCTACGACACCGCCTCCGCGTTCTCCTTCGCTGTCGCCGAGGAGCGGGTGCCCGACACCATCGACGAGTACCTGGGGTACCGCCAGCCCGCTGACACCCGCCTCGGGGTTTGCGCGGTTGGTGGTGCTACGAACATCCACAACTTCAAGATTCACGGCGAAGTCCATGCCGACGCTCTGGACGTGCCACCACCGCCGGCACCGCCCTCCGCTCCGCAGTCGGTGGTGTCCGACGAGGGGATGTACCCCATCAGCGCGCTACACGCGCACGAGCCACACGCGACCTTCATGGACAAGTTCGCGTTCGATTTGGACATCGCGGGACCGGAGCCGACACTTGCAATGCACCACATGGGCCCCGTCGCGCCCGTGGACTCCGTTTCCGTAACGACGGACGACTCCGAGGATGATGACGAGTGTCTTCCGCCACCGAGACAGGCCTTGGGATGCGGCAGGCCGCAAATGGGTTTCGGATTCTCTGCCCTCACATCTCTCGCAGTCTGCCTGATGTTTGTTGTTTGTGCAACTGCCGCGCCTTCGCGTGGTTGCTCCGCGCCAACATCTTCGACAACAGGGCGCATCGGCGACGAGGTCGGTGGTGCTGGTGTGCTGGCGCCCACAGCCATCCCGCCGGATCTCTGCTGGCAGCCGGAGGGCTGGTACCACAGCTGGTACCGTGCTACGTACGGGTACGGATGGGCATGGCTCCCGGGCCCCCCGCAACCGCCCGAGGCAGCTCCGATTATTGCTGCGCCGCCCTCACCGGGTGGTGCTCCGCCATCGCCGGACTACGAGCCACCCGCCTGGGGCGGTGGAACCGGAGATGCACTTTCTTCTTCAATTCAACACCGGGCCGGACCGATTGCACCCGGTGCAGCTGCCTGCGGCGACATCGGCACATCTTCAATTCTCTCAATTTGCTCTACGCATGATTTGACAGACAGTGGTACCAGCTCTCCTGGGCGCTGTGACAGTGGCACCGGCTCTCCCGGGCACTTTCGAAGTGGCTAGAGTTACCGAGATTGAGATTAGCCTGCCTCCAGAGTTTAATGCTGTTGGTTCAGGTTGCCCCAAGATGGGCTTAATTTAGGGTTTTAACTGTATCCGTATTCTGCAGTATGCCTCACTAGCTGCTAGTTTCGGGAGTTACCCTGCCAGAAAGGACAGGTTCTCCTGTAGGATGCTTATTTCCACCGAAGCTGAGTAGGTGTTTGTTTCAGTTCCGTGACCACCTAGTTTGCCAGTCACCACCCTAGGTGGTGTGCTGGAAGTGACGCCCCAACTGTCATTCCTATAGTTAGGGTGTATGATTGTCACCGGTCCCGGAACCCTAGACCCCGAACATATAACGGGAAGACTGAGTATTCTCTTTGATTCTATTCTGATTACCACTCACCCCGAATATACAGTCAAGCTGATATATTCAGCACCTCTAAATATCTAGTAAACTCGTCCTTTTCCTCTACCCCTTCGACATACTCTACGGCATCATCTTCCTCATCCGAGTCAGCAAGATATGATGCCACGGTCACAACCGGCTTGCTAGTCTTTGTCTCTTTCTTGGATGAGTTGACCTCGGCAACACCCTTGGGCTTCCAATCCATCTCGAATGCCTTACGAGCCCACTTCACGGCCTTGTCCTTGGTAAGCATGCCTGCACATGGCGCAATAAATGAACATACACAAAAACTCCAAGGCTTTCAAACAACCTAATGTGGCTGCAACAAAAGTATGCAAACCTAGCTCGGCCGTGTGAGGGAGACGTACCTCCCAGCGGCATCAAAGGGATTGAGTTGCGTACGTTTCACGGGCCCTTTGCCTTGCGCTAAACGGTCTTCCGGCCTGCTCTTGCGTGCACGTTGGCCCTGTCCGCGAGCACGACCCATGGTGGATGTAGTTGGTCTGCTGGATGAAACTTGATGTGACGGTGCGGTTGCGGCTCATATATTATGCCCCCCTATGAAGCTAGGAGGTACGTATACCAGGATCTGAATATGGGTGTTTGACCAACATAAATCCAGTATTTGGGTAATCTAAGATCGATTAATCGATCTGAGTATCGATTAATCGATATGGCCAATCGCGGAACTTTAATTTTGTATGATCGATCGATATGAATAAGTGACCTGGAGGTATCAATCGATATGAATAAGTCCCCAAGGGGTATTCGATCAATATAAATAAGTAGTCCAAGGGTATCAATCAATATTCAATATTTCGATATGTACCAAATTCATATCAATAAATAAAAATTAATCGAAATATCGATAGTAATGAAAATATTGAATATCGATACCATGCCTTGGGCAATTCGGCGACTGGACCCCGGCGCGGGGGCCTTGCCTCCCTGGAGCCGCAGACGTTGGAGGCAGGGCTGTGGACTTATATCGATTTTGGGGATATAACCCTTAGGTGTATATAACCCCCCTTGGGACCCGATATAACCCTTATATCGGGGTTATATAACCCCCGATATAACCCCCTAGGGTTATAGGTTATAGATTAGCTTATATAACCCCCAAAGGTTATATACACTTATATAACCCCCGATATAAGGGTTATATCAGGGTTATATAACCTTATATAACCCTGGAATAATGTGATTATATCGGGGTTTTTTCTTGAATTCGGGTTGTTTTCTCGAAAACTTAGTTATGCTGTGTTATGCACAGCAAAGTGATTGCAGCGATGCAACAATAGAAAAGTATTTTTCAAAATACGGAGTGAAAACTTATAGAACAGGAGATATATGAATATATATTGACTGTCACTGTGAAGCGGAAAAGGCAGTCGTGTCAAGCTGGTGAAGTCTAAAGTTGATAATAACAAATGTTGAGTAGACTTTAGGGTTCGGGAGCCGGTGACACAGTGACACGGACAGAACTGCAAGTGACAGCCAGGCGAGGGGTGACAGAAAGGTGCACCACTGCTCCCCCCCATATGGGGGGAAAGTTGGCATCTCCGTCACACCACCTCACCCCGAAGGCGGGAGGTGCACTGCAGGGCCAGCCGGTACACCCGGACAGGCGGCTAAAAGAAATGTCAAATGTCAACTCTAAGAGGCCTTTTTCAACCTAGCTAGAAGCAAATCCATGCTGTGGCGCTATGTCACAAACCGCGGCCTATCGTGTATCTTGGCCGGGTTGTGACACTCGTCGTAGCAGTCCCTGTGACGAACATATGACACGCGCAGTACGAGGCGCGCGAGCAGTTATGACAGTGAAGAGATACGGAAAGTCAAGCGGGTGTTACACTGGTTTGGAGATAGTGAGAATAAGTAGGGCGGCGCAGCAGGGTGAGGCAGACGCTCATTTTTGTTTTGCCTTCGTAACAGCGATTCCGAAGATAGGAAAGACTCGCTCAGACCGCGAAAACAGCAGTGTTATGATATAAGAATTAATGAGATATGGCATTCTTTTGCTTGCGAAGAGATACTTTGGTGGAGATTGTTCCTGTGTGATAGCGTCAGAACTGTAATCTACAGTCTTTTACAAAACAAAAATGAGCCTTATTACAGACATGTCGTCTGTAATTCTGAGAGCGTAGCAGCAGTCCTGAAGAACGAGACTTCTGAACGGTGAAGCCAGGGACGGAGTCATCCGTACTGGTAAACCTTTGAAGAGGTTGAGGGAAACAGACTGTTGTGACACTCGAAGTTCAGCAGTCTTGCGAAAAGCTCAGCGGCATAATTAGTACGAAACTGGTTGCCTATTGTTCACTACGACTGCAGCGTTGAGAATGGCATGCTGGGCTATTTTTGGAAGTGACATCCTTCTGGAGCGAAGCACCAGACGGTAAAGCCAGGGACGGATTCATCCGTACTGGTACGCCAGAAGGCGTGGAGTGAAAGAGGATTGCCAGTGTTCACTGTTACGACAGCGTTCTTTGCGACAGTTTAACCCATTCTGGCATCTATGAGTGAGACCATCCTTACGGTGATTGCTACTTAGAGCGAAGCACTGAAAGGTGAAGCCAGGGACGGATCCATCCGTACTGGTAAGCTCGAAAGTGTGGAGTGAAAAGAGCCTTCACATTGGCAACTCCTCACCACCGGGAAATTAGCAACGGAGTCCAGCACTAACCTGCAGAAACAGCAAAGGGCTGAGAGGCGTAACCAGAGAGCGGTACGGGTGAGCCAGCACTTTACAGAGCTGGAAGAAGAGGAAGAGGCTGCCAGAGGCCAGACTGAGGGCCAGGCCCCAGTACAACCTCTAGTCCAAGCCCCAGTGCAACCCTTGGTGCAAGCACAAGGGCCAGTAGTGATATTCGAAGAGGAGATGGAGTACAGTAATGCCTCACATTTAAGGAAACAAGGGCCAGTAGTGATATTCGAAGAGGAGATGGAGTACACTGACTCCACACGCCTCGCCCTTGGTACTATACCCATTTACACGGGCACCGAGGAGGAGGACCGCCCCAAGTTCCTGAGGGAATTCGCCAACATGTGCGAGAACTTTGTGCGTCAGCACAACGCCAACATCAGGAAGAAGCTCAGGTCCGTGGCTGGCACGCTCACAGAAGCGCAGATCAAGATCCTGAGAGAGACACCTCCTGACTTTGAGACATTGTGGGACATTATCCCCGCATGTCTGGCTGGCGAGAATTCGCAGACCCTCAGCTGGTGGCGTGAGAATTATGAGAAAGGGGGTGTAGTGGCCTCCAACATGGACAGAGTCCTCAAAGACACTAGTGAACATGGCCCACTTGAGGGTTATATCCCATGTGCCAGGCCCCCTTTCAGTGAGATGAATGCCGGTGCCACGTGGGTGATAGCGAGGCCAGCGACTAACAATGACGCCGAAGGGGAAGTTTCCGACGACTATCTGACTGACGGGACTTCGTTGAAGGGTTTGACGGAACATGACGGTACCCGTGACATGCAATACTTCTATGCGCTCAGGGGTTTCATCGCTGCGCTTGACAAGAAGTTCATGATGAAGGGGACTCAGGAGAAAGTTGACCTGTTGACCCAGAAGCCGCAAGAGGTGGGGCAGGATGGGCTAACGTACATGAAGATGTGCCAACGCAGGGAGATGCAGCTCAGCACTGGTAAACAGCTGAGCGACGCAGAGCTGCGTACCTACATCGAGGACTGCGTGGAGAACCTGCGCATCAGGATCTTCTAGACACGGGTGAAGGAGCAGCTGAGGGCACAGTTCCCGCCGCCCAATCGGGTGACCTGGAAGGACCTGGAGTCCATCGTCGAGGTACAGGACAAGCTCAAGAACGACGCGGAGTCCTGGATCCTCATCTTCCTGCAGGAGATCACCAGGCGATGTGGCTGCCAGTATTCTACCTGGGAAGCTCGTCAACATGGCCTTGACCTCAAGGCCATAAAGAACTCGATCAGGAAGATCGAGGCAGCCCAGGGAGGACAGTCAGGCGACCTGGAGGACAGCAAGAAGGCGGAGACACCGCCCTCTAAGAAAATGAAGAAGGAGGTGAACGTGGCCGAGAGAACCAAGAAGCCCTCCTACAACAAGACGCCGCCGCCAGCAGAGAGCACCCGCACAAACGACAAGCCCAAGTGCTTACGCTGTTTCGGAGGGGGCTGGCACGAGTCCGAGCCTGAGCAGTGCAGGAGTGGCTACAAGCACGTCAAGATGCCTGCGGGGTACCACGAGGACAGGCTTGGTTCCAGCAAGTGGTGGGACGCAGAGAATGCCGCCCTGCGCATGTACAACTTGAAGAACCGCTTCAAGAGCTCCGACTGGGGCATTCTGGTGACGGACTGGCAGCAACTGTCCAACGACGAGAAGGACAAGTACAGGGCACCAGTAAAGAAACTACCAGCGGACAATCAGAAGGGCACAGCTGGCAACCCTGAGGCGTTGAAGGCTGAGTACCAGGGCATGGTGGCTGCCCGAAAGACTGCCAGTCGTGCTGGTAGTGTGAGGTCGCAGGTACTGTCTGAAGACGAGGGTTCCGACGAGGAGCCAGTCGCAGCGAGTGTCGCGGAGAGGGAGACGTACAGCGTCAACATACACGAGGCGCATAAACATAGCCACGCAGAAGCAGGAGCGCTGTCTGGCTCCCCAACCAATCTACTCGCAGCACTGGCCGAGGAGATGGGTGAAGACGTGCTCTCGAACGCACTCGACACTTTGGGCGTGGGGGAGCTCCCTGAGACACCAGGCAAGAGTGCTGACCCCGAGTACGCAGCAGCACCGGCTGTAGCACTGGGCAGCACCCAACGCATGAGGGGCTTTCCAGTAAAGACACCTGAGGAGCACGAGGCCGACGCACAGGTGCCCATGGCGCCTGCGGCGGACGAGATGCAGAGAAAGGTGCAGCTCATGGCTTCAGTGATCAAGAGCCTAGGAGCGGCTTTCCGTAAGCTATCTGCTGGACTCGTGGCAGAGGGTCGGATAACAGCCCCTAGGGGTGTTGAAACCTTGGTGGAGCTAGCGGAGACCGACCAGCTCCCCATGCCGACAGCCTTGGCAGCAGACTGTCAGGGCAGAGGCGAAGAGAATTGTGATGACAGCGACGAAGACGACGACTGCCCAGGCATGGAATCGGGCGACGACAGCGACGAGGAAGAGATTCCCCTGAGAGGCAGTACGCGAGTTTCCAGGGTGAGATGTTGGCAGTGGTGTGGGCGATCCGCACGTTACGTCAGTACTTGCACGGGGTCCACTTCACGCTGGTAACCGACCACTCACCGCTCACAACTCTCATGGAGAAGGGAGACCTGCAGGGCCAACATCTACGCTGGGCTATTAGCCTTCAGGAGTTTGAGTTCACGGTCCAGTACCGACCAGGTCCGAAGAATGAGAACGCAGATGTGCCACCCAGGTACCCGCTACCCAGCACCGCAGACGAGACCGGCGCTCGCCTGGATCGAGAAGGGGACCAAGCAAGGGAAGCGGGGCATGCCGAGAGGTTAACGCGCTGCTTCGCAGACACCATCTGCCTGGTAGTGACCAGGGAGCCACCACTTGGTCCAGAAGTGAGCCCAGAGGCACAGGTAGCCAACTATTGTGAGAACATGGTCAGGGAGCAGCTGGGGACCAGCGCTGTCCATCGACTGTTCGACGTGCACTACCAAGAGGAGTTGGAGTGCAACAAAGGGGTCATGTTCGACACTGACCACCCAGAGGTGACTAGATGCTCGGGCAGGCTGACACGAGTCGCCTGGGATGCCCTCAGCCAGGTCCGTCCAATCAAGGGCATGCATTCTGGAGGATCCCCAGCAGTATACGGTGACGAGACCATGGAGGGCGGCAAGCTCAAAGTGCCAAACACACTGAGAAGGAATCGTGGTAGAATGTGGTAAACTGGTGTTAAAATGTGGTAAACTGGTGGTAAACGGCGGTAAGCCCCTATGTGGGGTGGTAATCAGGTGGTAAACGTTAAAATATTTCGAAAAAAATAATAACTGACGGTAAATCATTGGTAATTTGCGGTAATATAGGTTGAAGCATGGTAAAAGCCTGGTAATTTCAGAACGGAGCGTGGTAAACGAGGATCTGGAATGGTAAATGGTCATGGCCTAATGGTAAATGGATATAAAACTTCGCAATGTAGTATAAATATAGAGACGGAGCTGGTAAATCGTGGTAAACGAGGATCGGGAATGGTCTCAGATGTGCAATTCTCTGGTCTGTGTCACCAACGCAAGGTAGAATTTGAAAGGAGTGGAGCGCCGTGCCCGTCCAGTCCCCGGGGCGAGCTTGCTATTCATTCTGCCGCAAACTACTTTTTACGGACTCAACAGGCAAGGAGCCTACCGACTCGAAGGCCAAAGAGTCGGCAAATTCGAGCACGCAGCGAGCAGAGGGTGCAGCTCACGTTCCTCTCAGCTCGATACTTACTCTTCCCGTGTCCCTCGTGGCATTTTTTTGGGACCTAGGGGGATATATTAGTTTCCGAATCCCTGTAAACACGTCTGATACCTAAGTCTTCGAACAGTGGTCATAATGGGAGCTGATCTTGAAGTCAACGGTTCTGAGGAGGTAGCGCCTTCAATCCACTTTTACCCACTTGGACGATGAACGTCCAACTTCAGGAGTTTAAAGCTTCACGAATAAATTTTCCGGCTGTGCCCAGGTATTTTGCACGCGTGCCAGAGCTCTGGTCAAAACTGTGGTAGAATCAGACCTCTCTGCACGGAATCAAAGAACGAAACCGAAATGGGGTCGGAGGAGCGGAGAGTCATTCTGGTATTTCCTTCTAAATTGTTCGGCGGCAAATCCACAACTTGTTGGAATGATCTATTAACTTTCCTTTGCTTCGGGAAACGTCAGTGAGCACGGCATTCACGCATTCACGCAAAATGCTTCTTTTGCGACGCCTTTTCAAGATTTCCTTCGGCACTTGCTCCTTTGGCACAGCGAGTACCCGCTGCGTTCAAGTTTGGAGAATAATTTCACCACCACCCATTTAAGGTTGAATCAGATTCCTTGTATTTCAGGTTATGACCGTAGAAATTTCTGAAGGTGTTACAAAGCGCATCGAACTGCGGGACGGAGACTCTGCAGAGGTGCGTTTGCTTTCTGGTTCTGTTACAAAATCGTCGATCATAGTCGTTAAAGGGTGGATATCCAGCTCGCGCTTCTTTACTTGACAACCCCCTCCCCCCCACCCGGTGCCGCCGAATATCACCCCTCCATTGGTCCAGCGCGACCACTGCTTGCGCTTCTACGCAAACTCCGATATCCAAGGTCTTATGCGTGTTTCAACTGTGCATCGGCGGAGAGGAGGGACGTTTAACCTGGTCAAAGACCCGTCCTGCTTCTGCATGCTTCTGCCCTACCCTGACGTTGGACTAGGCTTGGTAAGCGTGCGCCTCATGCCACTCGGTGTGTGATTTTCGGTGTTTACTTCCTTTACTTAAGTCCGACCACCTCCTACCAGTGTCTTAGAGCCTGGTGGTGGAGGAAATGCTGTGCTGTGCTGAAGAGATTCCAGCTGCCCCATGCTGGCTTAGTTGGCTTATGAACTCCGCACTACCTGGGAGTTAGCACGTGACACACGCGAGCGCGTGAGACGTAGTTGTTTGCTGCCGTATTTTCACTGTGAGGGACCTTCTCATGGTCCCGCTTTGATATTGCTCGCTGTTTTCAAGGGTGGTGATGGGCTGGCCTCAGTTGGCCACTTGGTGTGTGTTGGCCTGCCTGCCCGAACACGCTTACTGTGTTTAACCCGGGTGTTAGTACGTCGCACTCCTGGCGGATGTGCTCTGCAGCAATTCATGCCTACTGACCTTATTGTTAACCATGGGTGCGTGGTACACATTCGCGTTCCTGCCCGGCTCACACAGGGTTTTCCCTAGTTGAGTTGTCTGGCGGACTAGCTTTGGTTGAAACTCGATGTGCACGCCTGCTCTTCATGGAAGAACACTTTAATGCATCGAGTTGGATCACGGAGAGTACTTTCTAGGTTTAAGGCGAGAGGGACGGCAGGACACGCAGTGAGGGGCGTTTCATCCTCTTTTCGTGGCGAGTAGCTTCCAAGTGTAAGGCGAGAGGGGCGGCAGGACACGCAGTGAGGGGCGTTGTGAACCGTGGCCCGACAGGCGCACGCGCAGCAGTTCTGTCTGGAGCATGGCCTCGACAGCAAAATCGTCGGCCCGCTCACGACGCACATCCAGCAGAACCTCGAGAAGGTGTTAAAAGAAGCTGCGTCATCTACTAGGTGAGCCATCCCCCTATTCGCCAGGCTTTCCTCCAGGTTCATGGGCATTCTCAACGCGTCTCAACTGCTCTTCAGCCAGCTGCAGTGTGCGATGTACATCGCTTTTACACTTTTGTTCGTGTGACATATGCGGACTAGTTCTTGCGATGTGCATCTGTTTCATTTGTCGCATCATCAGCTCGTGTCGGGCACTTTCATACCTCTCCACCAGCCTCACGGCAGCTTGCCGTGGGCCCATTGCTTCCTGCGTCCCACGTGTTGGTTGGTCGTTGCTGGGATCGTGCAGCACTGCGTCAAGACAGCAGCCTAGGCAGGAGAAGCGGCGGCCAACTCAAAAGGAGGCTGCGTTGGAGCGCCTCACTCGGCCCACAAAGAACACCATGATTCGTGCCTCCCACCAGACTGACGTTCAGCAGCCACTCCACCCGGGACATACACATACATCCAATCCGTCCTCACCTGTGGCTCCCGGGGGAAGTGAGGTTTTTTCAAGGCTTTATCAACAGGTCTGCTTACGCCTCGATCCATCTTCACGCTTGCACTTGCTCCATCTGTTCCCTCCCGTGGCGAGTGCATTTTATCACGTTGTAACTCTTAGGGATAAGTACATCCGACGCCTGGAATTGTGGTTGGATGTGCTAAGGTTGATCTGGGGCAGCTGCCCTTCAGCCTGTGCTCAGGCGTATCCCCCCACCTCGTTCACCGCGAGCATCGCCGCCAGCAGAGAGGTCTGGAGTGTGTCAATGAGTGCAACATGGGGTTCATGTTCGCTCCCCGCTATCACCCCGCGATGAAGGCAAGCACCCCTCCCCGATGCTACCTATGTGGCCTTCGCTCCTCCCCAGTGCTCTTCATCTCAGGTTGCGATAGTGTGCCATTCTCAAGGCCATTTTGTGATGGCGGCTAGCCTGCCAGTGCTATCCGCTCGGAAACTAAGTGGGCTTGAGTGTTTCAAGCAAGCCTGAAGGGACGCGCTTTGTTTGTGGGAGGGGTGATGGCGCACCGAGAGCAGCATATTGCACCCGTGCGCAAGTCCCTCAAAGTGTGCACCGCCTTCAACCTCCTCGGGCCGATGCTCAACCCGGCGGTGAGTCCTCCCGTCTCCACAACCTGCCCTTGCCCTTGCTATGCCCCTGCTGAATGTTTTCGTCCTCGGGCAGTGACTCACAACTTCCATAAGCACATACTGCTAGAGGTTTGCCATCTGGTCGAAGCGCCCTCCACGGTTTCCAGATGTTCGACGTGAGAGGCGGGTAGGCAGTCGGTATAGAACATGCTGCGGATGGCGCACTTCCCGTGCCACGTTCGCTCACCAATCCCCGAACCATTGGGATGGGCGCTCAGGGTTGAAGATATAATTTTGTTGTGGGGGTGGGGTCGCGGCTCAGGGAACCAAGTATGCGCTGGTTGGCGTGTACTCTCTGGCACCAGGTGCGCTATGACCACGTCCTCAGCACAAGAGGCCCGGCAGGCTTAGGTGCGCGCTGCTCGCGACGTCATGCCACCGGACACTTTATTCATGAGTGCGCCGGATCAGGCGGTGCGGCAAAAAGGGGAAAGGCATGGCGCGGTGCGTGTTGGCTGTGGCGGGCGCGGTGTTGGCCTGGGCTGGGGATTCGGCGCGTGTGATATAAGAAGGGTGTCTATCCCACTTCGCGCCGAATCAGACGCGGGGTGGGTGGATACTAACCCTTGTTAGCGCTTGTGCGTGCTTCTTCTGCGGTCGCGAATCAGCGGCCAAGGGGGTTGGCGACGGCGGTGAGACACACACGTGGGTCAGGTGGGGCGGGTGTGCCATGAAACGGGAGGAGCGTGGCGCGGTGTTGGCTTGATGTGGGGAGTGGACATGATTGTGTGATCAATCAAGGGTGTCGATCCCACTTCGCGCCGAATCAGGCGCGGGGTGGGTGGATACTAACCCTTGTTAGCGCTTGTGCGTGCTTCTTCTGCGGTCGCGAATCAGCGGCCAAGGGGGTTGGCGACGGCGGTGAGACACACACGTGGGTCAGGTGGGGCGGCGGTGCCATGAAACGGGAGGAGCGTGGCGCGGTGTTGGCTTGGGGTGGGGAGTGGACATGATTGTGTGATCAATCAAGGGTGTCTATCCCACTTCGCGCCGAATCAGGCGCAGGGTGGGTGGATACTAACCCTTGTTAGCGCTTGTGCGTGCTTCATCTATGGTCGCGAATCAGCGGCCAAGGGGGTTGGCGACGGCGGTGAGACACACACGTGGGTCAGGTGGGGCGGTGGTGCCATGAAACGGGAGGAGCGTGGCGCGGTGTTGACTTGGGGTGGGGAGTGGACATGATTGTGTGATCAATCAAGGGTGTCTATCCCACTTCGCGCCGAATCAGGCGCGGGGTGGGTGGATACTAACCCTTGTTAGCGCTTGTGCGTGCTTCTTGTGCGGTCGCGAATCAGCGGCCAAGGGGGTTGGCGACGGCGGTGAGACACACACGTGGGTCAGGTGGGGCGGCGGTGCCATGAAACGGGAGGAGCGTGGCGCGGTGTTGGCTTGGGGTGGGGAGTGGTCATGATTGTGTGATCAATCAAGGGTGTCTATCCCACTTCGCGCCGAATCAGGCGCGGGGTGGGTGGATACTAACCCTTGTTGTTAGCGCTTGTGCGTGCTTCTTCTGCGGTCGCGAATCAGCGGCCAAGGGGGTTGGCGACGGCGGTGAGACACACACGTGGGTCAGGTGGGGCGGCGGTGCCATGAAACGGGAGGAGCGTGGCGCGGTGTTGGCTTGGGGTGGGGAGTGGACATGATTGTGTGATCAATCAAGGGTGTCTATCCCACTTCGCGCCGAATCAGGCGCGGGGTGGGTGGATACTAACCCTTGTTAGCGCTTGTGCGTGCTTCTTTTGCGGTCGCGAATCAGCGGCCAAGGGGGTTGGCGACGGCGGTGAGACACACACGTGGGTCAGGTGGGGCGGCGGTGCCATGAAACGGGAGGAGCGTGGCGCGGTGTTGGCTTGGGGTGGGGAGTGGACATGATTGTGTGATCAATCAAGGGTGTCTATCCCACTTCGCGCCGAATCAGGCGCGGGGTGGGTGGATACTAACCCTTGTTAGCGCTTGTGCGTGCTTCTTGTGCGGTCACGAATCAGCGGCCAAGGGGGTTGGCGACGGCGGTGAGACACACGCGTGGGTCAGGTGGGGCGGCGGTGCCATGAAACGGGA
Organism: Cymbomonas tetramitiformis; assembly: GCA_001247695.2. NCBI lineage: Eukaryota > Viridiplantae > Chlorophyta > Pyramimonadophyceae > Pyramimonadales > Pyramimonadaceae > Cymbomonas > Cymbomonas tetramitiformis. Next base: position 1,699 of record LGRX02028873.1, on the reverse strand, counting down.
GGAGCGTGGCGCGGTGTTGGCTTGGGGTGGGGAGTGGACATGATTGTGTGATCAATCAAGGGTGTCTATCCCACTTCGCGCCGAATCAGGCGCGGGGTGGGTGGATACTAACCCTTGTTAGCGCTTGTGCGTGCTTCTTCTGCGGTCGCGAATCAGCGGCCAAGGGGGTTGGCGATGGCGGTGAGACACACACGTGGGTCAGGTGGGGCGGCGGTGCCATGAAACGGGAGGAGCGTGGCGCGGTGTTGGCTTGGGGTGGGGAGTGGACATGATTGTGTGATCAATCAAGGGTGTCTATTCCACTTCGCGCCGAATCAGGCGCGGGGTGGGTGGATACTAACCCTTGTTGTTAGCGCTTGTGCGTGCTTCTTCTGCGGTCGCGAATCAGCGGCCAAGGGGGTTGGCGACGGCGGTGAGACACACACGTGGGTCAGGTGGGGCGGCGGTGCCGTGAAACGGGAGGCGCGTTGTGTGTTGGCTATGGCGGCCGCGGTGCTGGCCTGTGCTGGGAATTGGTTGTGTGTGTTTTTTCAAGCGTGACTTGGCTTATGGTTTACTCATCTAATGGTTAAGGTGGGTCGTGTTGCGGGATGGATGCCATGGGTTGCATGTGTGACAGGCGGGGAATTTGGAAGACGGCCTGGCGGAAACCTGCAAGATCTCCGATGCAGAAGACGTATGAAATTAGCTTTTGCAAATATAGCACGCACGCCGTATTGATAGACATAGTTGGACCCTCCTAGTTAGTATGCCGCCTGCAAGATCCTAGCATAGCATATCTGGTAACAGTTATGTAACATTCCATGCCTGATTGCCACGTGCACTAATCTTGTACACGTGTCCGTATCACAGTGCATCCTGCCTGCCACGTGTCCAACCGTGGTCATACCGTGGCAAATTTACCGGTCACATGTGGTAATTTTACCATTGGGGGTCAATTTACCGGTCATATGTGGTAATTTTACCATTGGGGGTCAATTTACCGGTCGTAGGGGGGTACCATGGTAAATTATATACAGCAATGGTAAACAATAATATATAATTACCGCGCTATAAGTAAATGTGGTAAAATCGTGTTAGAATTCTTCCACGTTACCAATAGGAAATTACCCACGGGATTTATATCGCCACTATTAGTGTAATGGTGGTAAAACACCAATTTACCACAATTTACCACCACTTTACCACATTTTACCACCATTTTACCACGTTTATTTCTCAGTGTGAAAGAAGATCGACACGAGAGTGATTGACGAGAGCTTCTTCCGGGAGGCCAGAGATGAAGGCGTGATCTGTTACGAGCCTTGTGGGGGCTTGTGCGCTGGGCTGGAGATGCTCTTGCGCTGTGGAGTCAAGGTCAACAAGTACCTCTACCAGGACATCTCGAAGTCCAGCCAGGCGGTAGCCAGGGCTAGGTGCATGGCGCTCAGTCGCCGTCATCCTGACCTGTTTCATGCTGATGCAGCTTACTTGGAGCAACTGCCCAGCGACATCGAAGACACCAGCCTCACTGACCTTGTGCACGCAGGAGCATTGAGCGGAGAACAGTGGGTCATGGTGTGTGGATACCCATGCCAGGACCTGTCACCAGCTGGCAAACTTGCTGGTTTGGAGCGCAAGCACAGCAGGCTGTTCTACCAGGCAGTGCGAGTGCTCTCGACGCTGCAACAGCTGCAGCCTCAGCGACCGCCAGCATATG
>LGRX02028872.1:0-30418 GCA_001247695.2 Cymbomonas tetramitiformis | reverse complement strand
CCCTTGGTACCATACCCATTTACACGGGCACCAAGGAGGAGGACCGCCCCAAGTTCCTGAGGGAATTCGCCAACATGTGCGAGAACTTTGTGCGCCAGCACAACGCCAACATCAGGAAGAAGCTCAGGTCCGTGGCTGGCACGCTCACAGAAGCGCAGATCAAGATCCTGAGAGAGACACCTCCTGACTTTGAGACATTGTGGGACATTATCCCCGCATGTCTGGCTGGCGAGAATTCGCAGACCCTCAGCTGGTGGCGTGAGAATTATGAGAAAGGGGGTGTGGTGGCCTCCAACATGGACAGAGTCCTCAAAGACACTAGTGAACATGGCCCACTTGAGGGTTCTATCCCATGTGCCAGGCCCCCTTTCAGTGAGATGAATGCCGGTGCCACGTGGGTGATAGCAAGGCCAGCGACTAACAATGACGCCGAAGGGGAAGTTTCCGACGAATATCTGACTGACGGGACTTCGTTGAAGGGCTTGACGGGACATGACGGTACCCGTGACATGCAATACTTCTATGCGCTCAGGGGTTTCATCGCTGCGCTTGACAAGAAGTTCATGATGAAGGGGACTCAGGAGAAAGTTGACCTGTTGACCCAGAAGCCGCAAGAGGTGGGGCAGGATGGGCTAACGTACATGAAGATGTGCCAACGCAGGGAGATGCAGCTCAGCACTGGTAAACAGCTGAGCGACGCAGAGCTGCGTACCTACATCGAGGACTGCGTGGAGAACCTGCGCATCAGGATCTTCCAGACACGGGTGAAGGAGCAGCTGAGGGCACAGTTCCCGCCGCCCAATCGGGTGACCTGGAAGGACCTGGAGTCCATCGTCGAGGTACAGGACAAGCTCAAGAACGACGCGGAGTCCTGGATCCTCATCTTCCTGCAGGAGATCACCAGGCGATGTGGCTGCCAGTATTCTACCTGGGAAGCTCGTCAACATGGCCTTGACCTCAAGGCCATAAAGAACTCGATCAGGAAGATCGAGGCAGCCCAGGGAGGACAGTCAGGCGACCTGGAGGACAGCAAGAAGGCGGAGACACCGCCCTCTAAGAAAATGAAGAAGGAGGTGAACGTGGCCGAGAGAACCAAGAAGCCCTCCTACAACAAGACGCCGCCGCCAGCAGAGAGCACCCGCACAAACGACAAGCCCAAGTGCTTACGCTGTTTCGGAGGGGGCTGGCACGAGTCCGAGCCTGAGCAGTGCAGGAGTGGCTACAAGCACGTCAAGATGCCTGCGGGGTACCACGAGGACAGGCTTGGTTCCAGCAAGTGGTGGGACGCGGAGAATGCCGCCCTGCGCATGTACAACTTGAAGAACCGCTTCAAGAGCTCCGACTGGGGCATTCTGGTGACGGACTGGCAGCAACTGTCCAACGACGAGAAGGACAAGTACAGGGCACCAGTAAAGAAACTACCAGCGGACAATCAGAAGGGCACAGCTGGCAAATCTGAGGCGTTGAAGGCTGAGTATCAGGGCATGGTGACTGCCCGAAAGACTGCCAGTCGTGCTGGTAGTGTGAGGTCGCAGGTACTGTCTGAAGACGAGGGTTCCGACGAGGAGCCAGTCGCAGCGAGTGTCGCGGAGAGGGAGACGTACAGCGTCAACATACACGAGGCGCATAAACATAGCCACGCAGAAGCAGGAGCGCTGTCTGGCTCCCCAACCAATCTACTCGCAGCACTGGCCGAGGAGATGGGTGAAGACGTGCTCTCGAACGCACTCGACACTTTGGGCGTGGGGGAGCTCCCTGAGACACCAGGCAAGAGTGCTGACCCCGAGTACGCAGCAGCACCGGCTGTAGCACTGGGCAGCACCCAACGCATGAGGGGCTTTCCAGTAAAGACACCTGAGGAGCACGAGGCCGACGCACAGGTGCCCATGGCGCCTGCGGCGGACGAGATGCAGAGAAAGGTGCAGCTCATGGCTTCAGTGATCAAGAGCCTAGGAGCGGCTTTCCGTAAGCTATCTGCTGGACTCGTGGCAGAGGGTCGGATAACAGCCCCTAGGGGTGTTGAAACCTTGGTGGAGCTAGCGGAGACCGACCAGCTCCCCATGCCGACAGCCTTGGCAGCAGACTGTCAGGGCAGAGGCGAAGAGAATTGTGATGACAGCGACGAAGACGACGACTGCCCAGGCATGGAATCGGGCGACGACAGCGACGAGGAAGAGATTCCCCTGAGAGGCAGTACGCGAGTTTCCAGGGTGAGATGTTGGCAGTGGTGTGGGCGATCCGCACGTTACGTCAGTACTTGCACGGGGTCCACTTCACGCTGGTAACCGACCACTCACCGCTCACAACTCTCATGGAGAAGGGAGACCTGCAGGGCCAACATCTACGCTGGGCTATTAGCCTTCAGGAGTTTGAGTTCACGGTCCAGTACCGACCAGGTCCGAAGAATGAGAACGCAGATGTGCCACCCAGGTACCCGCTACCCAGCACCGCAGACGAGACCGGCGCTCGCCTGGATCGAGAAGGGGACCAAGCAAGGGAAGCGGGGCATGCCGAGAGGTTAACGCGCTGCTTCGCAGACACCATCTGCCTGGTAGTGACCAGGGAGCCACCACTTGGTCCAGAAGTGAGCCCAGAGGCACAGGTAGCCAACTATTGTGAGAACATGGTCAGGGAGCAGCTGGGGACCAGCGCTGTCCATCGACTGTTCGACGTGCACTACCAAGAGGAGTTGGAGTGCAACAAAGGGGTCATGTTCGACACTGACCACCCAGAGGTGACTAGATGCTCGGGCAGGCTGACACGAGTCGCCTGGGATGCCCTCAGCCAGGTCCGTCCAATCAAGGGCATGCATTCTGGAGGATCCCCAGCAGTATACGGTGACGAGACCATGGAGGGCGGCAAGCTCAAAGTGCCAAACACACTGAGAAGGAATCGTGGTAGAATGTGGTAAACTGGTGTTAAAATGTGGTAAACTGGTGGTAAACGGCGGTAAGCCCCTATGTGGGGTGGTAATCAGGTGGTAAACGTTAAAATATTTCGAAAAAAATAATAACTGACGGTAAATCATTGGTAATTTGCGGTAATATAGGTTGAAGCATGGTAAAAGCCTGGTAATTTCAGAACGGAGCGTGGTAAACGAGGATCTGGAATGGTAAATGGTCATGGCCTAATGGTAAATGGATATAAAACTTCGCAATGTAGTATAAATATAGAGACGGAGCTGGTAAATCGTGGTAAACGAGGATCGGGAATGGTCTCAGATGTGCAATTCTCTGGTCTGTGTCACCAACGCAAGGTAGAATTTGAAAGGAGTGGAGCGCCGCGCCGTGCCCGTCCAGTCCCCGGGGCGAGCTTGCTATTCATTCTGCCGCAAACTACTTTTTACGGACTCAACAGGCAAGGAGCCTACCGACTCGAAGGCCAAAGAGTCGGCAAATTCGAGCACGCAGCGAGCAGAGGGTGCAGCTCACGTTCCTCTCAGCTCGATACTTACTCTTCCCGTGTCCCTCGTGGCATTTTTTTGGGACCTAGGGGGATATATTAGTTTCCGAATCCCTGTAAACACGTCTGATACCTAAGTCTTCGAACAGTGGTCATAATGGGAGCTGATCTTGAAGTCAACGGTTCTGAGGAGGTAGCGCCTTCAATCCACTTTTACCCACTTGGACGATGAACGTCCAACTTCAGGAGTTTAAAGCTTCACGAATAAATTTTCCGGCTGTGCCCAGGTATTTTGCACGCGTGCCAGAGCTCTGGTCAAAACTGTGGTAGAATCAGACCTCTCTGCACGGAATCAAAGAACGAAACCGAAATGGGGTCGGAGGAGCGGAGAGTCATTCTGGTATTTCCTTCTAAATTGTTCGGCGGCAAATCCACAACTTGTTGGAATGATCTATTAACTTTCCTTTGCTTCGGGAAACGTCAGTGAGCACGGCATTCACGCATTCACGCAAAATGCTTCTTTTGCGACGCCTTTTCAAGATTTCCTTCGGCACTTGCTCCTTTGGCACAGCGAGTACCCGCTGCGTTCAAGTTTGGAGAATAATTTCACCACCACCCATTTAAGGTTGAATCAGATTCCTTGTATTTCAGGTTATGACCGTAGAAATTTCTGAAGGTGTTACAAAGCGCATCGAACTGCGGGACGGAGACTCTGCAGAGGTGCGTTTGCTTTCTGGTTCTGTTACAAAATCGTCGATCATAGTCGTTAAAGGGTGGATATCCAGCTCGCGCTTCTTTACTTGACAACCCCCTCCCCCCCACCCGGTGCCGCCGAATATCACCCCTCCATTGGTCCAGCGCGACCACTGCTTGCGCTTCTACGCAAACTCCGATATCCAAGGTCTTATGCGTGTTTCAACTGTGCATCGGCGGAGAGGAGGGACGTTTAACCTGGTCAAAGACCCGTCCTGCTTCTGCATGCTTCTGCCCTACCCTGACGTTGGACTAGGCTTGGTAAGCGTGCGCCTCATGCCACTCGGTGTGTGATTTTCGGTGTTTACTTCCTTTACTTAAGTCCGACCACCTCCTACCAGTGTCTTAGAGCCTGGTGGTGGAGGAAATGCTGTGCTGTGCTGAAGAGATTCCAGCTGCCCCATGCTGGCTTAGTTGGCTTATGAACTCCGCACTACCTGGGAGTTAGCACGTGACACACGCGAGCGCGTGAGACGTAGTTGTTTGCTGCCGTATTTTCACTGTGAGGGACCTTCTCATGGTCCCGCTTTGATATTGCTCGCTGTTTTCAAGGGTGGTGATGGGCTGGCCTCAGTTGGCCACTTGGTGTGTGTTGGCCTGCCTGCCCGAACACGCTTACTGTGTTTAACCCGGGTGTTAGTACGTCGCACTCCTGGCGGATGTGCTCTGCAGCAATTCATGCCTACTGACCTTATTGTTAACCATGGGTGCGTGGTACACATTCGCGTTCCTGCCCGGCTCACACAGGGGTTTCCCTAGTTGAGTTGTCTGGCGGACTAGCTTTGGTTGAAACTCGATGTGCACGCCTGCTCTTCATGGAAGAACACTTTAATGCATCGAGTTGGATCACGGAGAGTACTTTCTAGGTTTAAGGCGAGAGGGACGGCAGGACACGCAGTGAGAGGCGTTTCATCCTCTTTTCGTGGCGAGTAGCTTCCAAGTGTAAGGCGAGAGGGGCGGCAGGACACGCAGTGAGGGGCGTTGTGAACCGTGGCCCGACAGGCGCACGCGCAGCAGTTCTGTCTGGAGCATGGCCTCGACAGCAAAATCGTCGGCCCGCTCACGACGCACATCCAGCAGAACCTCGAGAAGGTGTTAAAAGAAGCTGCGTCATCTACTAGGTGAGCCATCCCCCTATTCGCCAGGCTTTCCTCCAGGTTCATGGGCATTCTCAACGCGTCTCAACTGCTCTTCAGCCAGCTGCAGTGTGCGATGTACATCGCTTTTACACTTTTGTTCGTGTGACATATGCGGACTAGTTCTTGCGATGTGCATCTGTTTCATTTGTCGCATCATCAGCTCGTGTCGGGCACTTTCATACCTCTCCACCAGCCTCACGGCAGCTTGCCGTGGGCCCATTGCTTCCTGCGTCCCACGTGTTGGTTGGTCGTTGCTGGGATCGTGCAGCACTGCGTCAAGACAGCAGCCTAGGCAGGAGAAGCGGCGGCCAACTCAAAAGGAGGCTGCGTTGGAGCGCCTCACTCGGCCCACAAAGAACACCATGATTCGTGCCTCCCACCAGACTGACGTTCAGCAGCCACTCCACCCGGGACATACACATACATCCAATCCGTCCTCACCTGTGGCTCCCGGGGGAAGTGAGGTTTTTTCAAGGCTTTATCAACAGGTCTGCTTACGCCTCGATCCATCTTCACGCTTGCACTTGCTCCATCTGTTCCCTCCCGTGGCGAGTGCATTTTATCACGTTGTAACTCTTAGGGATAAGTACATCCGACGCCTGGAATTGTGGTTGGATGTGCTAAGGTTGATCTGGGGCGGCTGCCCTTCAGCCTGTGCTCAGGCGTATCCCCCCACCTCGTTCACCGCGAGCATCGCCGCCAGCAGAGAGGTCTGGAGTGTGTCAATGAGTGCAACATGGGGTTCATGTTCGCTCCCCGCTATCACCCCGCGATGAAGGCAAGCACCCCTCCCCGATGCTACCTATGTGGCCTTCGCTCCTCCCCAGTGCTCTTCATCTCAGGTTGCGATAGTGTGCCATTCTCAAGGCCATTTTGTGATGGCGGCTAGCCTGCCAGTGCTATCCGCTCGGAAACTAAGTGGGCTTGAGTGTTTCAAGCAAGCCTGAAGGGACGCGCTTTGTTTGTGGGAGGGGGTAATGGCGCACCGAGAGCAGCATATTGCACCTGTGCGCAAGTCCCTCAAAGTGTGCACCGCCTTCAACCTCCTCGGGCCGATGCTCAACCCGGCGGTGAGTCCTCCCGTCTCCACAACCTGCCCTTGCCCTTGCTATGCCCCTACTGAATGTTTTCGTCCTCGGGCAGTGACTCACAACTTCCATAAGCACACACTGCTAGAGGTTTGCCATCTGGTCGAAGCGCCCTCCACGGTTTCCAGATGTTCGACGTGAGAGGCGGGTAGGCAGTCGGTATAGAACATGCTGCGGATGGCGCACTTCCCGTGCCACGTTCGCTCACCGATCCCCGAACCTTTGGGATGGGCGCTCAGGGTTGAAGATATAATATCGTTGTGGGGGTGGGGTCGTGGCTCAGGGAACCAAGTATGCGCTGGTTGGCGTGTACTCTCTGGCACCAGGTGCGCTATGACCACGTCCTCAGCACAGGAGGCCCGGCAGGCTTAGGTGCGCGCTGCTCGCGACGTCATGCCACCGGACACTTTATTCATGAGTGCGCCGGATCAGGCGGTGCGGCAAAAAGGGGAAAGGCATGGCGCGGTGCGTGTTGGCTGTGGCGGGCGCGGTGTTGGCCTGGGTTGGGGATTCGGCGCGTGTGATATAAGAAGGGTGTCTATTCCACTTCGCGCCGAATCAGACGCGGGGTGGGTGGATACTAACCCTTGTTAGCGCTTGTGCGTGCTTCTTCTGCGGTCGCGAATCAGCGGCCAAGGGGGTTGGCGACGGCGGTGAGACACGCACGTGGGTCAGGTGGGGCGGCGGTGCCGTGAAACGGGAGGAGCGTGGCGCGGTGTTGGATTGGGGTGGGGAGTGGACATGATTGTGTGATCAATCAAGGGTGTCTATCCCACTTCGCGCCGAATCAGGCGCGGGGTGGGTGGATACTAACCCTTGTTAGCGCTTGTGCGTGCTTCATCTGCGGTCGCGAATCAGCGGCCAAGGGGGTTGGCGACGGCGGTGAGACACACACGTGGGTCAGGTGGGGCGGCGGTGCCATGAAACGGGAGGAGCGTGGCGCGGTGTTGGCTTGGGGTGGGGAGTGGTCATGATTGTGTGATCACTCAAGGGTGTCTATCCCACTTCGCGCCGAATCAGGCGCGGGGTGGGTGGATACTAACCCTTGTTAGCGCTTGTGCGTGCTTCTTCTACGGTCGCGAATCAGCGGCCAAGGGGGTTGGCGACGGCGGTGAGACACGCACGTGGGTCAGGTGGGGCGGCGGTGCCATGAAACGGGAGGAGCGTGGCGCGGTGTTGGCTTGGGGTGGGGAGTGGACATGATGGTGTGATCAATCAAGGGTGTCTATCCCACTTCGCGCCGAATCAGGCGCGGGGTGGGTGGATACTAACCCTTGTTAGCGCTTGTGCGTGCTTCTTCTGCGGTCGCGAATCAGCGGCCAAGGGGGTTGGCGACGGCGGTGAGACACACACGTGGGTCAGGTGGGGCGGCGGTGCCATGAAACGGGAGGAGCGTGGCGCGGTGTTGGCTTGGGGTGGGGAGTGGACATGATTGTGTGATCAATCAAGGGTGTCTATCCCACTTCGCGCCGAATCAGGCGCGGGGTGGGTGGATACTAACCCTTGTTAGCGCTTGTGCGTGCTTCTTCTGCGGTCGCGAATCAGCGGCCAAGGGGGTTGGCGACGGCGGTGAGACACACGCGTGGGTCAGGTGGGGCGGCGGTGCCATGAAACGGGAGGAGCGTGGCGCGGTGTTGGCTTGGGGTGGGGAGTGGACATGATTGTGTGATCAATCAAGGGTGTCTATCCCACTTCGCGCCGAATCAGGCGCGGGGTGGGTGGATACCAACCCTTGTTGTTAGCGCTTGTGCGTGCTTCTTCTACGGTCGCGAATCAGCGGCCAAGGGGGTTGGCGACGGCGGTGAGACACACAAGTGGGTCAGGTGGGGCGGCGGTGCCGTGAAACGGGAGGAGCGTGGCGCGGTGTTGGCTTGGGGTGGGGAGTGGACATGATTGTGTGATCAATCAAGGGTGTCTATCCCACTTCGCGCCGAATCAGGCGCGCGGTGGGTGGATACTAACCCTTGTTAGCGCTTGTGCGTGCTTCTTCTGCGGTCGCGAATCAGCGGCCAAGGGGGTTGGCGACGGCGGTGAGACACACATGTGGGTCAGGTGGGGCGGCGGTGTCGTGAAACGGGAGGAGCGTGGCGCGGTGCTGGCTTGGGCTGGGGAGTGGACATGATTGTGTGATCAATCAAGGGTGTCTATCCCACTTCGCGCCGAATCAGGCGCGGGGTGGGTGGATACTAACCCTTGTTGTTAGCGCTTGTGCGTGCTTCTTCTGCGGTCGCGAATCAGCGGCCAAGGGGGTTGGCGACGGCGGTGAGACACACACGTGGGTCAGGTGGGGCGGCGGTGCCGTGAAACGGGAGGAGCGTGGCGCGGTGTTGGCTTGGGTGGGGAGTGGACATGATTGTGTGATCAATCAAGGGTGTCTATCCCACTTCGCGCCGAATCAGGCGCGGGGTGGGTGCTGGATACTAACCCTTGTTAGCGCTTTTGCGTGCTTCTTCTGCGGTCGCGAATCAGCGGCCAAGGGGGTTGGCGACGGCGGTGAGACACACACGTAAGTCAGGTGGGACGGCGGTGCCATGAAACGGAAGGCGCGTTGTGTGTTGGCTATGGCGGCCGCGGTGCTGGTCTGTGCGGGGAAGTGGTTGTGTGTGATTATTCAAGGGTGACTCAGCTTATGGTTTACTCAGCTAATGGTTAAGGTAGGGTGTGTTGCGGGATGGATGCCATGGGTTGCATGTGTGACAGGCGGAGAATTTGGAAGACGGCCTGGCAGAAAGCTGCAGGATCTCCGATGCAGAAAACGTATGAAATTAGCTTTTGCAAATATAGCACGCCGTATTGATAGACATAGTTGGACCCTCCTAGCTAGTATGCCGCCTGCAAGATCCTAGCATAGCATATCTGGTAACAGTTATGTAACATTCCATGCCTGCTTGCCACGTGCACTAATCTTGCACACGTGTCCGTATCACAGTGCATCCTGCCTGCCACGTGTCCAACCGTGGTCATACCGTGGTAAATTTACCGGTCATATGTGGTAATTTTACCATTGGGGGTCAATTTACCGGTCATATGTGGTAATTTTACCATTGGGGGTCAATTTACCGGTCGTAGGGGGGTACCATGGTAAATTATATACAGCAATGGTAAACAATAATATATAATTACCGCGCTATAAGTAAATGTGGTAAAATCGTGTTAGAATTCTTCCACGTTACCAATAGGAAATTACCCACGGGATTTATATCGCCACTATTAGTGTAATGGTGGTAAAACACCAATTTACCACAATTTACCACCACTTTACCACATTTTACCACCATTTTACCACGTTTATTTCTCAGTGTGAAAGAAGATCGACACGAGAGTGATTGACGAGAGCTTCTTCCGGGAGGCCAGAGATGAAGGCGTGATCTGTTACGAGCCTTGTGGGGGCTTGTGCGCTGGGCTGGAGATGCTCTTGCGCTGTGGAGTCAAGGTCAACAAGTACCTCTACCAGGACATCTCGAAGTCCAGCCAGGCGGTAGCCAGGGCTAGGTGCATGGCGCTCAGTCGCCGTCATCCTGACCTGTTTCATGCTGATGCAGCTCACTTGGAGCAGCTGCCCAGCGACATCGAAGACACCAGCCTCATTGACCTTGTGCACGCAGGAGCATTGAGCGGAGAACAGTGGGTCATGGTGTGTGGATATCCATGCCAGGACCTGTCACCAGCTGGCAAGCTGGCTGGTTTGGAGGGCAAGCATAGCAGGCTGTTCTACCAGGCAGTGCGAGTGCTCTCGACGCTGCAACAGCTGCAGCCTCAGCGACCGCCAGCATATGTGCTAGAGAACGTTTCCCCGTTGTCACACCGGGAGAACTCGAAGATCAGGAAGGACGTGTTTCCCATCATCAATAGTGTGGTGGGCCAGCCAGTATCCTTCGACGCGGCGCGCGCGGGATCGTACGCGCATCGTCTACGAGCATATTGGAGCAATCTGTTTCAGAACCAGCAGTTCAATATGGTGATGGAGGGGGTGGACAGACCACCAGACAGATACGTGCGCGATATTTTGCAGCCAGGCTGGAAGCCACGCAGAGTAGTCACTGGAGACAGGAAGCCTCACCACACCGCCAACGTTGTGGGGGAGCCCATGAGAGTGCTGCCAACCATCTTGGCGACGCAGAACTCTCGCGCCTTTCGCGCACCTCGCGCAGGCACGATAGTGAAGAAGGAAGATGATGAAGAAGTAGGGGAGACCAGTGAGGTCAACCTGGACGAGAAAGCTGTGGCCATGGGTTACAGCGCGAGCGAGCTGCGCATGGCGCACGGCATGAAGGACGAAGAGTTGGCAGGAGTGCTTGGCCTAGCCATGGACCGAAGAGCAATGGAGCTGTTGTATGCGATTGCCGAGGTCAGCACGACCAAGTTGCCAAGGAGTAAGGAGAGTGAGGAGGAAGGGCATGGCGCACTAGCCTCCATCCCCATCGCGAAGTCCACCCAGATGGCTACCATCACCGAGGACACCTCTGAGCCAGTGCGAGCGCAGCTAGCTGAGTGGATTACCAGTTCCAACAACTACACTAAGCAAGTTGCGCGACGCCTCAGCCATCAGGACTGGGAAGATCGGCTGCAACACATGTGCAGTCAGGGGCAAAAAGGCACGCAGGGACTCGGCACCGACGACGCCGTCCCACGTCGCAGGAAGTGGAAGCTTGACTCCATGAAGCTCGCGGGCTACGAGGCGCGTCATCGTCAGGCCTTTTCAAGACCTGGGGACAAGCCAGCAGAGGTAAGCTCAGCTCCAGAATGGGCACCAGTGGTGAAGGAGAAGGAGATGAGGCTGCCTAGGCTGCCCGACACTACGAGAATGGCCGCCATGCTGGCCAGCGTGATTCACCAGGAGTCATTGCGAGAGAGGTGCCCTGACATACACCAGGACGAGCTGTGCCTCGCTTGGATAAAGACCGGAGGAAGAGTGGAGATACCCAAAGAGGAGTACCACAGAGTGAGGAAGAGAGCAGCACGTCACCACTGGGACGAGCTCTTGGGCGAGCTGTACATGATCACCGTCAGTGGTAAGGAGCTGCTGGTGCCCAAGCCCAGTGACAGAATTCAGCTGGTGCGTGAGCACCATGAGAGGACTGGCCATTGGGGCATTCGGCGGACGCTGAACTTATTGTGGCAACGCCATTACTGGGTGGGTATGAAACAGGATGTACAAGCGGTGGTCACGCAGTGTCAGACTTGCCAGAGGATGAAGACGCACTACGCACGGGAGGAGGCGATGCTCACGCCGCTGGAAATCAAGTCCTTCATGTACCGCTGGTCCCTGGACCTAGCCTGGCCGACGAAGCGCATCACGAAGGCCAAGACACACTGAGAAATAAACGTGGTAAAATGGTGGTAGAATGTGGTAAACCGGTGGTAAATTGTGGTAAATTGGTGTTTTACCACCATTACACTAATAGTGGCGATATAAATCCCGTGGGTAATTTCCTATTGGTAACGTGGAAGAATTCTAACACGATTTTACCACATTTACTTATAGCGCGGTAATTATATATTATTGTTTACCATTGCTGTATATAATTTACCATGGTACCCCCCTATGACCGGTTAATTGACCCCCAATGGTAAAATTACCACATATGACCGGTAAATTGACCCCCAATGGTAAAATTACCACATATGACCGGTAAATTTACCACGGTATGACCACGATTGGACACGTGGCAGGCATGATGCACTGTGATACGGACACGTGTGCAAGATTAGTGCACGTGGCAAGCAGGCATGGTATGTTACATAACTGTTACCAGATATGCTAGGCAGGTAAGTATGTGGCTTGGCAAGTCCCGGCCCCGTCCTGGGCTTTGCAAGTAAGGTCACACTAGAAGCAATAATGAGAGAGGAAGGAAGGACGCATGCTGCTGGTTTCTAGCTTGCCGTTGCTAAGGTCTTGAGCATCGTGCAGATTTCATTCCTGGCCAAAGGTAGATGGCGTGGAGAGGGATTTTAAATCCCGGAGGACGGTGGCAGATACACTTGGTCTCAAGGCGTGACGCCGGCATCAGCAGGGTATGTTTGGCATCCTCGTTCAAGACAAAGACGGCACGGCTGTTCATGCGCGCGTTTTTGATAGTCGGGTATGCCGTCACCATGGCTAGACGGCACACAGCGCAATGTGTGGCCGGGTCCCAGATCAGATAGTAAGCTTCCACGCGGCCGTATTCAAATGCATCGGCTTCAGAGGATGCTAAGGCTACGTTGTAGGAGATTCTGGTTACTGCCCTGGTGTACATCGTGGACGTGAAGTCCTCGTCGCCGTGCCGCATTCGTGGGAAACATAGGACGTCCAAGGCGTCCCGTTCTAGCTCGTATCGCTCACCGTGCATGGCACGCAAGGAAGCCGCCAGGCCCGGAAGCAGCCTTCCTTCCGCATCGGCGCTTAGCGCGGATACAGCCACGCCACCGCGGATGATGTGATGACCGACATCCATGAAGTGACACGCGAGCCCCGGGTCATCGCGGAAACCCGGGCCGTCCTCTTTCACCGAGTGCGCGACATAGTCTGGAATATGGCTGGCACGAATTTTACCAAAGGTAATACTAGGTATAGGTATTACCAGTATTTTACCAAGTATTACTTTGCCCCCAAAAGTCCTTACCCTAGTGCAGGGGGGTATTACCGCACGTTACCAAAAAGTTTTACCATCGGTAATACCGGGTATGGGTATTACCGGGTATTACCCCCGTATTACCATCGATTTTACCCATTTTACCATGGGAAAAAATGAAATCGACGGCTTCTCAGCCGTCACGCCAGGACGATTTCCAACATCCCCATTCCGTGAGAGGGTGAGACGTGCTCGAAGTCTAAACAGTTCACAACGCGAGTACATCCCTGCGTGGCAACACGAGAGATATCCGTCATGGATTCGCCCTTCTTAGGACAATCTGACCGTCCTCCATGCCAAAATACCAAATTGTACCATTGGTAATACCGGGTAAGGGTATTACCAATCCCGAAAATCGGGGCGGCTGTCTGTACTTTCTGAGAAGCAGTTTTTGTTCGTTTCGGTGGCGACGACATTCGAATTTGGTCTAGCCACCTTCATAGATCGATTGCGCATACATCAAAGCCTCTAGGAGCACATTTGTACGGCAGGTGACGGCACCCGAGAGTGCAGCATGTAACCAATCCCCAAAATTGGGGCGGCTGTCTGTACTTTCTGGAAAGTAGTTTTTGTTCGTTTTGGTGGCGACAACATTCGAATTTGGTCTAGCCACCTTCTTAGATCGATTGCGCATACATCAAAGCCTCTAGGAGCACACTTGTATGGCTCCCAATAATAATGTGTGCGAGAAGCCCCATGATCGTTTTAATTATTGCCAAAAATCCCAGAATAGTATTACCTCGGTAATACCACTCAAAGTATTACCGGTATTTTACCCGGTATTACCAAGGGCCAAAATCCTTTACCCGGTAAATTGCCAGCTATAGTCTGGAAGGAACCGGATCCCGGGGTACAAGTGGGCCATATCATCTACACGGTCTTTCAGCAAGTAGGCGTTACCGATGCATGAATCGATGGCCTTCCCCCCCACCGGCTCCGGCACCACCCCCTTCGCCTCCCCCAACAGGCGCTCCACCCATAGCTCGATGTTGGATCTGGCAACGCCTACCTTCTCCTCTTGCTTGCACAAGTGTACCACGGCTAGGCGTAGATTCAGCGTCAGCATGTTCATAGGGCACTCGTTCTCAATAATGACAGCGAACTCCCTCATACGCAGCTCCGCTTGTGCGCGAGCCTCTGCGCGGTCTTCGATTGTGCCGGCGCACACCTGCCGGATGAAATATATCACAGCTTCCCTCAGCTTCCACCAAGCCCTGTCCAACTCTCGGTTGAGACTCTCCAGGACGTCCATGAATACCAGCGGGCTGAATATCAAAATGAAGTTGAGCCAGTCCTCCATAGTGTAGTTCCCTGCAAACAAACCAAGCGTTTCGGGCGACATCAGCATGCATACACTGTTCAATCAATGGTCGACCCATACAACGGGCCGGCCCATGCACACAATAATGCACGTAGATCTCGCATGCATGGGAAGAACAGCTTTCCTGCAATCATGCCTGCCAGCACACCTACCTGCATATTGCACCACGTCCTGGTACTCACGGTGCATGTCGTGCGGGGCACACAGCCCTTTGCCATTCTTCTGTAGCTGCTTTAGCTGCGCGGCGTTGAAGTAGCACGTGTCATCGCAGTTGGGCACCTTGTGGCGGAACATCTTCACAGTACTCTTCACGACACCGAAGGTCATACAGTGCATGAAAGGCAGCACGTATGCCGACATGGCGGTGAAATATTCCAGGGCCTCCAGGGGACCCTTACCGTAGCGCCCGGTCCGCATGGGATCAGCGCCCTCCTGGGTTAGCTTGACTAGTTCCTCGTGATCCTCCTGGGTTAATAGCACCGACGGGTCCCAGGCATGAACCGTCTCCCCGTCCGGTAAATAGCTTTGTGCGATAGGCTTGGCATAGCCTAGGCAATACATCCCACCAGTTGGTCCGGGGGTGCCCTCCCATAGGCTCAGGTAATCGTTGCGTCTGGCAGCCACCGGAGCGAACCTTCCCAGATCGTTCCGCGCAACGGTGTCACAGTAGCACAGCACCAGAAACACACTGAACTTATCATGCCACTTGCCAAAGTAACCATCGTATACTCGGAACGGCGTGCCTTTGTCGTCAGCGTGCCCGTCGCGTAACTCCTTGAGCTCCTTCACGAGGCGCTCTTGGATGACGTCATTGTTCTTCCAGTGCTGCCTAGGCCCCGGAACCACAATTACGAGCCCGGTAAATTCCATCCTAACCCGATCCTGCGAACACCCGCATGGATGCACCGTCAGTCCTCCCTTCCTCAATCACCGGGAAGCCTTCGCAGCCAGACACGCTAGCAGGTGTACAACCTACGACACGCAAGGCGGGACGCAGTGCACCTTGCATACGCCTACACTGCAGAAGGAGACCAGCAGCAGGGGACCACCTGCATGCGTTACACTGGTTAGCCTTATTCTAGTAACAAGGCACATCGCAACGGTTCGAGTTGCAGATTGTGGCGGCGTGTACCCGAGGGTGCAGGTCCGCGCTCCGCATCGCTCCGAACCTCGTGGACCATCCCCTGCACCGTGCGCGCCACATTCCCACCATTACGCCTGGTGGTGTGTCCCCACCCTCACGTGCAACGCATCGTTTGCACCATAGCGCTGTTCAGGTCAGCCATTTCATTCAACATACATCAAGGGGAGGGGGGGGCTTGGTTGTAGTAGGAGTGCTGGGTGTCGGCTGGACTCACTGTTTGTCGTGCTTCTTCGCCCGTGCGTCATCCTCTCCGTATTCCACAGCCATTCCAGCCCGAACCATTCCAGGTTTCATGGGATCCGTGCTTTCTGTTTCCTGCAGCAGCCGGCCCCCAACCGTGCTGTGCTCGTTGATCCGCGCCACGTGCGGGCTGGTCATGACGCATGCGTTTGTAGGCGCTCTCGCCTGCGTATCAGCACGCATCTTTGCAAACTTCGCATTGCGCATCCAGCGTCGGACTAGCCGTTTCACCGGGAAGTAGAAATAGTACTCCTGCGGGCGGTACACCTCACCCCGCGCCGTACGTGTCACACTGTATCTCTCCTCCTCGCACCACCCGACCGGCACTCCCGCCGCATCCCACGCGATGGGAACCCCGCATGTCTCCTGCGCTGGTTTCTTGGTCTCTGCTGGAAACGTTCTGTGATACTTCGGACACACATGCACTGCGTAGTCCCACACGGTCTCGGCACCAATCAGGCGTAGCATGTGCCAGAGCGACCCCGGTAAATTGGTGCTTGCTCCACCCAGCAGCATCTTCAAGATTTTCATGAACGTGTTGAAGTGCGCGTCTGTCCACTACTGCCGCCGTTTCATGTCCAGCAAATACCACACAGCTTCCTGGAGCGTCACTCCGTGGGGGCTCGCCTGCCCATGCGTTAGAAGCGGATCCATCTTTTTGGGACTGAGTTCGGCCGACTCTGGCGCGTCCAATGTCTCCACTTTCGCTGGCTCCGGCGCGTCTACCGTCACCGCTTTCCCTGCCTCCGGAGGGTCCACCGTCACCTGTTTCGCCGGCACCGGCGCGTACACCGTCACCTCTGCGTGATGAGCCAGCAGCAAGGCGGCCGCCTCTTCCACCTCGATTTCCATGCCCGCCTTTGCAGCTAGTTCCTGCGAGTGGCCGTCCCATCCTGGCTTAGTTTCTGGGCATATTCTGCATGCGCTGCATGCCCCTGCGCATGTTGCATGACGTACATGCTACAATACGCACTACATGATGTATCAGAAAGACGCACAGGCGTTTCCACGTCCTGTCCGAGCAGGGCAGTGAGACCAGTGTTCCGCCAGTGTGCAAGGTGCGGCAGGGCGTACATCGTAAAGAAAGTCCGGGATGGAGAGGAGGTCCGCCTCCGCATCACCACCTTCGTTCGTCTCCTCCACGATGTCTTCTTCCGGGATGTCCGGCAAATCCAACACCTCCTCCCAGTATGCATTTTCGGCTGGGGTGGGGGCATCTGACGACCCCCCTTCCTCGCAATGACTCAATCCCATATACCCCACGGCCTGTGCGTCCGCCAGGTCGTGGTTCGTATCATTCCCATCTGCGCCGGCTCCTCCCACCAGGGTATACCGCATTCTCTTGTTGGGTATCCTCGCCTGCTGAGAATCATCATCCGCTGTTTCCACAAACACTGGGGCCGCCTCCATCTGGTGGCCAGCGGAGATGGCAATGACCCGGTGCCTTTGATCAAACTGAACTCCCAGAGATTGCATGCGGCCTATGAGCACGTCAATCCTTCCCTTGTGCTCCTTTCCGGCGCGCCCTACCTGATCAGGTATGCCCAGCGTGCACAAGTCGTCGGGGGTGAAGAGGGA
This sequence comes from Cymbomonas tetramitiformis, assembly GCA_001247695.2. NCBI lineage: Eukaryota > Viridiplantae > Chlorophyta > Pyramimonadophyceae > Pyramimonadales > Pyramimonadaceae > Cymbomonas > Cymbomonas tetramitiformis. Next base: position 13,139 of record LGRX02028872.1, on the reverse strand, counting down.
GCGAATGCTTGGGCGCTTGATGTCACGGTAAGCGCGTTGCGCCAACTCCAGTAGGCGGGCGTCGGTCACGTGCCAGTTATCACACGCGGTTGGGAGCTGCGCCGTTTGGCACGTGACGGCTTCCCCCCCGGCTCGCCGTTTCCCCCGCGCGCCATCCACCGGGCTCGCCCCCCCATCTGCTAGCTCTCTGGGGCCCACAGGCGGCGGTGCGTAGGTAATTCGCATCCTCTTGTCGATCGTGCACCCGAGAGTTACCAACCTGTCAGCCAACTGACGGATCTTTGCGTTCTTCTGCGTCCTAGTGCAGCAGTCGCCGACCTTGCTTGGGATCCATCCGATGTCCACACCAAACCGTGACACTGTGGGTGACTTGCCCCCAATTTCCAGGCTTTGCAGTTTGCGCAGGATGACGACGTCATCCAGTTCATCCATCACCGCGCATTGTACCTGCCGCAAACTACCCCTTCCGGCGTGTCACCGACCTGCACGCAGCACATCCGTTGAGGGGGAGTGGGGGGGGGACACCGACAGCACCTGCATCATGAAGGCAGACACCTCGTTAGATGCATCGTTGCTCCTCGCGTGAGCGCCCGATCGATACGCGGCGGTCGCTCGGTGCATGGCGTGTGCAGCGTGACGCGTGCTTAGTGACCGCGTGTTTCCGTCGGAGAACACAAACTGATTTATTACAAAGATACAATACAGTTCAAAATTGTCTGTTCTAGCTACATACGCTCTTTCACATCGCAGAGCCTACAATCTGCATTACTCGGAAGCTGGTGTTCGTGGTTGACATCCTAAGCTTTCATGCCAGAGGCTTGCACGCTTGCGCGTTTCCCCTGCGGTACAAGTCGTATGCGCCTGCTTTCAAGCTTCTGGTTCGGGAACACTGGTCAGCCAGCAGCTTGGGGTATCGCCAGCGTTGCAATCCAAGCTACGCGTCACCAGATACACCTGCGTGCACACGGCGCAAGATTCGACATTCATCCTCATGTTGCTCATTGTAGGCATCGGCATGTCACAACCCATGCATGAGAGCTGCCTGTGGGAGGTGTGCCCCACTCACCGGCTGGTCGTGGCTCCGCATTTCCGTCCACTTGTAAACCCGGCGGGACCGTGTCGCGCATGCTGAGCAACTTCGGCAGGTTGGACATGGACATTTCTTCCCCGGTCGATGTCCTCCAAAGCAGTCCCTTCTCGCAGATGTGCACATCCGGGACCCGGCACTCGCGGAATTTCGGGATGATCGCCGAGTTGAATGCGTGCGCGTCGAACTCCGCATGAAAAATGGCGAAGTCGAGGAGCACCGCAGGCAACTTGACCTGCAGGTTGGCGCCATTGTCACTGGCCACCGCCGTGCAGTAGTAGTCGTGCACCTCAGACCACTCCTCCACCGTGATGCGATGGACAGTCTTGCCGATTGCTCCACTCCAGGTCCCGGCGGCATGCTCCACTGAGTACTCCTCGCCGTACGTGGTCGTCTCCCAGAGCTGTGTCTTCATACGGCCCGACAGTATTTTGACAGCGGACTGCGTGAGCTTCTCCGCTTTGCCAGCAGCCACCAACCACTCTACACCGCCACTGACGGCGCGATCAAACGCGCCCTTCCGCGAAATCGGCAAGAGCTCAGCCATTGTTGCTCCTGACACAGTAACCTGCCGAGCATCAGCCGGGCAGGCCTGCTTCTTGCGCTTGTTGCTGCCGGCAGCCGGCGGTCCCTCGTTACGGTTGGATTTCCGGGGTTCAGCTGCAGTGCTCTTTGGCGCGGCGACTGGCAGGAGAGCTCGCAGCTCCGGGTTGTGCTGCACGCGCCGCTTGAGTTCATTTGTTAGTGGCGTGTTGAGCGCGTCCAAGGACTGCTTGCTAAGCGCTGCGTAACCCGCAAATGTCGCTGGTTGCTGAAGGGTAAACAAGCTCCCTTTCATCGTCAGACTCACTTTTTTGCCTGTTCCCTGCAGCGCGGTGATGTGGTCCTTCAGGCGCTCGTCCGGGACGGTTTGCAGCAAGGCCAACGCTGCCGCCGGTGTTGTGTCACCAACGGGGAACAGGGCGCCCTTAGCATCCATCACACCCTTCATCAAGGCCATATTCCTGGCTATGTTCCTGGCTCGTCGTTTTTCCATGGATGGCGGCGACGTTACAATGGTCCTCGGACTCCTCCTGACCTCCTGAGCCTGCTGGGGAGCCACCACCACCTCCTCCTCCTCGGACTGCTCGTCTAGGAAGGACCGGAACGCCGCCCCTGTCATGATTGTAGGTAATGGGCTCATTGGCTGCTCCGGAGTGGGCAATGCCCCCGGGGCCGGTGCTGCGGGCTGATGTATGTTGCAGCGTGTTGCCTGCTCCGGCGCCTGGGCTGGGCGCGACTCCTGGGTGCGGGGCTGGGTGGTATGCGCGCCCTGGTGTCGACGTCCTTGCGCAGGGGCGACCGGAACCATCGTCAAGAACGGGCGCAGGAGGTTCAGCGCCCGGCATACTTCGCCGACCCATATCGCGTGGCTCTCGGGAAGTTGCGAATGTGTCATGTGGTTGGTATCATCGCTGAATATACGTGTTGCAGGGTCGAACGTCACCCACGGGCACTCAGACAAGTACTTCACCCAGACTCCGATGTCCGCAATAAAATTGTCCTGCACGTCCGCCGCTACCTGCGGTGGCTGAATCGTACCCACAGTGCGAACTCCACCCGGGGGTGCATGCGCCGCCACCCCGCCGCCAGCAGGATCCGCCGCTACCTGCGGTGGCTGGATCGTACCCGCAGTGCGAACTCCACCCGGGGGTGCATGCGCCGCCACCCCGCCGCCAGCAGGATCCGCCGCTACCTGCGGTGCCTGCATCGTACCCGCAGTGCGAACTCCACCCGGGGGTGCAGGCGCCGCCACCCCGCCGTCAGCAGGATCCGCCGCTACCTGCGGTGCCTGCATCGTACCCGCAGTGCGAACTCCACCCGGGGGTGCATGCGCCACCACCCCGCCGCCAGCAGGATCCGCCGCTACCTGCGGTGGCTGGATCGTACCCGCAGTGCGAACTCCACCCGGGGGTGCATGCGCCGCCACCCCGCCGCCAGCAGGATCCGCCGCTACCTGCGGTGCATGCGTCGCCACCCTGCCGCAAGCAGCAGCTGCCACTGTATGCGGCTGCTGATTCGCAACCGCAGGGTGAAATGCACCCGGGGGACCCCCTGCTACGGCATCAACAGCCTGCTGCCACGGCCCAGGGAATCTCGCACGGAGGACGTTGGATTCCTCGGGCGTGGTCACCCTGAGTCCCGTACACTGCGGATTGGCGGCGATAAACCTGTCGAAGTGCAGCATGGCCGTGATGTTTGCCGTTACCTTTGGCGCACAAGCGGTGCATAGTTCTGCCTCGCCGAGGACATTCTCCCGGCAGTTATCAGGTGACACACACTGCGTTTGAAACCTCCTGTTGATATTGCGCAACTTCTGCTTTATCCACTGGCTGCATTTGCCCTTGGCCACAGTGTGCTCCTGGCTCAGAGGAGCTAGCAGCTGGAAAGCCACGCACTTGTTAAACACGTTCTCAAGGAGAATGTCGAAGTTCCCCTGAAGCCATCCTTCCCCGCCGGGTGAAGCGTGCATGCCCGACGTAGGGCTTATACCGGCGTGTATCTTCGGCGCCAGGGCGTTGAACTGTTCAAGGAGCCCCACCGGAGCTGGCCGTTTAGCCGACGTCATGGGTATCGCAGGCGGCCAGACGGGGTCGCTTCGTCTTCGTGCCTGTCCCCCCTGCACATGCGCATGACGAACGTTACGCAAGCGTACGTGATACAAGCAAGCATGACCTGTTGGTACCTGCAACTGTCAACTGGGTAGGCGGTGAAGCAGGCAGGAAATACACGCACCCTCGCCCATCCCTCCCCACCCACCACTCGCAGCGCCGCTGCTCACCCTGTGGCCGCTGATTCGCAACCGCAGATGAGGCGGCATAGGGCACGGCGCCGGGGAGAGCGCCGCACGCGCCACGCGCCTGATTCGGCGCGGAGCGGAGCAGCCTCCCCGCACCCTTGGTCCAGGAAATACACCACAGGATTCGTACTCCCAGCTTCCACGGACTTCCCGCACAAATGGGTACTGCGTGCGGTCTCCTGAGCAACCTGTACTATAGCGTGCGGCCTACCCCTTAGGGTGCATTCTTAACGCAGTGTATCTATGGGGCGGTTTGCAATCTGCATTAAAATAAGTTCGAATGTCACTGCTAGGGGGCTGCGCCACGCCCTTTCCCCTGATGCGCCTACTAACACCCTATTCATCATCCCGCAGGATGCGCATGTAATGCCCCGCGCAATAGGGATGTTGCAACAGCTTCCACAGCCGTAGAGGTTCGTGGCTAGTCAACACTACACTCTCGTGGGGGCAGATGAACTCCATGGCGAAGGGCGCGTTGTTGGGGAATTCCTCTGGAGTTGGAGCCGAGCCAACCCAGCCAGGCCCGTCCACCAGCGGCCAGCTGATGTACAGCTGTATGACGCGGGCCGTCATGTTGGCGATGATGTGCCAGAACTCGGCTTCGTCATACTGTTGTTTCTGCGCTAGGATTTTGGTCAGGGAGACTTGTTTGCCATGTCCATTTGCAGTTGGCTGGGCCCGCTTTTCCGCCATGTCCAGGGTAGATATCTTCCGCGGAGGTGACTCGGCCCGCATTGGGAATTTACTTCGGCCACATTTCGGCCCGTCTCGGCCCGAACCCAAAATTGCCCGACGCAGGCGCAAAATTTTAATTTTAAGTATGACGATTTGTCAAAAATCGATAAAATTTTGGAAATTTATCGATTTTCCCCTCAATGCGACTCGGCCCATCCGCAACTTTTCCTTCGGCCCGCCTTCGGCCCGGGCCTCCGTGACACGGCCCCGGGCCGGCCAATCCCAGGAAGATATCTTCCCTGGCCATGTCAAAGTGGTAATACTCCCGATGCATCTCGTAGAACGCTTGTATGGCTAGCCGACAGTTTTGGACACGCACTTGACCACCCCCAGTCAACAGCTTAGCACCCTCCTCTTGTGGCAGGTGCCAGCCAACGCAGTGGAGCCAACAGTTGCCGTCGCCTGCCACGTCTTCGACTCGTAGCCCCGCAGTCCGCAGGTACGCCTGGACGTGCGCCATAGTCACTAGGAGGTGCCTGCACGTCCACCAGCCGCCTCCGGTGTGCTGGCTGACACGCGCCTGCCTCAGTAAGGGATCCGAAGCTGCAGTCAATGGCGCTGTCGATGATATGTCCTCTGTGGTCCCTGGTGAGCAGATGATTGTTGTTGGCGTCGTAGAACGCTACTCGCTGAGCGCGAGTCGGGTCAATCGCGTTTGCCTCAGCCATTCTCACCACACCTGGGCCGGTAGCTGTCGGTGCGTCATCTGCGCCTGTGCGATCCCACCACCCACGTACCCCTCATTTCAAGCGAAATACACCTACGTAGGGTGTCCGAACTGCACAGCGTCAGCGGACTGAGGGAGGTTGCACACACCTGGGCTGGTAGGTGCCGCTGCGTTGGGGACGGCCCGGAAGTCCATGGGTTCCGCAGCGGCCGAGTCCGCAGTAGCCGTTGGCGTCTGGGGAGAGGGCCACACCTCCTCCTCCTCCTCTGCGGTACCAGTGGGGCTGGTAGCTGTCGCTGCGTCATCTGCGCCTGTGCGATCCCACCACCCACGTACCCCTCATTTCAAGCGCAATACACCTAGGGTGTCTGAACTGCACAGCGTCAGCAGACTGAGCGAGGGTGCACACACCTGGACTGGCAGGTGTCGCTGCGTTGGGGTCGGCCTGGGTGTCCATGGGTTCCGCAGCGGCCGAGTCCGCAGTAGCCGTTGGCGTCTGGGGAGAGGGCCCCACCCGCGGCTGCGCCTCTGCGGTACCAGTGGGGCTGGTAGCTGTCGCTGCGTCAGCTGCGCCAGTGCGATCGGGATCCATGCAGGGAGTACACACGGGCTGCGCCAATCGCGACCCCTCAGCATTTCGGCACGCGGCCGTCGGTCGCGCTTCCCAGCGTCCATCCCACACCGCGGGAGATTCTTCGTCACCCCCCTCCTGCTGTGAGCAGTCACAGCGGACCAGCAAACTGCGTTGGGGACCCCCCTTTTTTGCATCTTCCCGCCCACTGAAGTTCGGGACCTCGCCGTTGAAGTTGTGCGTGAGCTTCACAGCCACGCCCAGCGCGAACTCCATGGTCAACCTGCCTCGGTCGGCAAGTACGGCTGCCAGCTGGTTATTCACCTTCACCGCACCACCAGATGAATGGAAGAGGTGCCCCGCGTTCCTGATGGGGATCGCACCATCCGAAACCTTTGGTAGGTTTGAGGCCCTGCACGCCTTCAGGATTCCAAACACCACACTGCGCAGTCCGGGGCAATGCACACCCATCCGCTGGTAGAGAAGACAGGTATCTGTCCGCTGTGTGTCTACGGACCCATCGAATGTCACCGGTCCCACGCGTGCAGGGACACGCGGAGGATCTGCCTGACCATCCATCCACCTGATGCGGGCAAGCTCCTCCTTCTCTGCCTCCGGCCTCGCATCCCACGCTTTCTTCCCAACGAAGGCTTCCAGCACTTCCCAGGCTAGGACGAGGTCGGACATCTTGAGAGTGGCGTGCAGCCGCGCCTCCGGGGGGGGCATCTTTGACCAGCCTTCCATGTTTTCGAAGTTGGGACATGTGCTGGAGCGGTGCAAAGCGTGCACCACTCGGGGCGCCCCAACCGCATGCTGGTTGCGCCAGTCGTAGCATGGGCCACACATCACCAGACCGGGTTGCTGGAGGCTAGCTCCCCGCAACGGGTCACACCGCCGACCCGCCTTCACACATAGATCGCAACTCCATACTTCAGGCAGGCTCCCGTAGCTCCCTCCAAACCGTATTGCGTCGCCGCAAGCAAGGCACTGCAAGTGCCATGGCATCCCATACTGGGACAACGTTCCCAGCGGCTCGGCGCGGATTTCGTCGTGCGTGGCGGGGACTCCGGGCTCTGTGCTGATGGCGCCGTAGAGAATTGCGGACATCGTGGCCGCGGTACGCAGGCCGCGACCCGCACCAGGCACCTCCCCAACCGGGCAAAGCCCCCGATGCACAGTTCTGTCCCCCGGCCAAACAATGACGCTGCCCGGCGGGCCAGCAAAACGGACGCGCCTTAACGGCGTGGCTGACGGAAAGCCGGACGCTGCGTGCTCGAGTGTGAAGTGGAACGCGCCGTCCTCGCACCGCTACCAATGCCTTCCATCTACCGAATCAGGCAGGAGTTCCGTGTAGCTCTGCTCGTCAAGGAACATCCCGGAGAAAAACTGGGTAGGGAAAACTGCCTCCTCGCCGCTCCGGAGCAAGAGGTCAGTGTGCCACAACTGCACCCAGCTCCCCAGGTTGCGCAGGAGGACAGCTGGTTTTGGCAAGAACTGGCCAACCCCTGACACCCGGACCGCCTTCTGCATGCTGGCGTGATGATGCTCAAGCACCTTCCCCCAGATCCCCGGATATTCTTTTTTCGCGCGCTCCCAGTCCACCAAAACGGAATACCTGGCCCCTGGTCGGAGACACCGCTCGTCCCGCTCGACCCGCGGGTCCCACTCACGCGTGCTGAACAGGGGAGAGGGCGTCAGAAAATTCGCAACCGCAAAGCCTGTAGCTTCTGTGAAAAGCGGGGACAATCCTTCACGCACACGAACGTTTCCGAGATCCGCGCGCACTCCGCCTTACAGTCTTCAATCTTCTGGTGGCATAAACGTATGCGCAGCTGCAACGCATCGCCCAGTGCCGTGGGGTCAACCCCTTCACCCACGGCGATGCGATGGAGCTTGCAAAAAGACTGTACCCGTTCCCAGGAGCTTTTGACGTTCTCCTCGCGGTTCCCCAGCGCGACAGCTTCACACCGTTTAGTCATCATCGCTGAATCAGCCTGTGATGGGGATTCCATTTCTTCCCTAGCCGCCGTCCAGATATCCGCCAAGTTCACCAGCTCCTGAACCGTGCGCCCGTGTCTTTCGCACTGGTTCTGCACCATACGAAGGGTGACCATACAGCATGCGGCCCAGACAAGCAGGCACGCCTTCTCCAGGTCAACCAATACGCAGTCCCCGTTGGACCCGCAGGATATGGGAGGGGGCACCACGTGCACGCCTAGCCCCTCCAGATCTTCGGGTAGCCCCGCCTGCACGTGAAGAACCCTACATGGCGTATCCGCATGTGGATGGCCGTCCATGACAGAGCACGCCATTGATACCTGGCCAACATAGTGCGCCCCGCACCGACCCACCCGGGATACCCCAACCCATCCCACCCACGATTTTAAGCGCCGCTGCTCAGACACCCTTTGGCCGCTGATTCGCAACCGCAGATGCAGCAGCATAAGGCACGGCGCCGGGGAGAGCGCCACACGCGCCACGCGCCTGATTCGGCGCGGAGCGTAGCAGCCTCCCCGATCCAATCGGTCCCCACCCCGTGCATGCAGACAGCACCGTCGGGTACATGCATAAACAGATCTTGCGACATTGCATCATAATGACTTTTGAGGTCCACCAGGGCAGGCCGTCCAGGGCGGTCTCATACACACACGCACACGCACGCACGCACGCACGCGTTTTACACACGAAGATGATTTATGCTCAATATTGTTACATCTCGTTACATTACGTTAAGTACGCAAACAGGCCGAGCATGTTAATTGGTGTCTTCTTCGCTAGTTTCACTAACATACTCCTCGTCATCGTCGGACGGATCCGTGTGTGTCGGACACTCCGCCTCCGATTCCACAATTTGTGCATACTCCTGCCACTCCAGCCAATGCTCCCTTCGCGGGTGGTACAGCCGCACGACCACGTAACCGTTTGGGGCCGCTCTCCAAATTCTCCATCATACGTCCCTTCGGGAACATCATGTTCCGTGGGCGCCGCGGTCCATACGTGGTCTGGGTTGAATCCGACAATTTTCGCTTCGATAATCCAGGGCGCCGGTACGAACCGGCTTTCATGAAGCGTCACCGACCATCCAATACGCACCGGCAGCGAGCCCCCGTTCTCCGTGTTGACCCATGTATGCTGCCACGCATACCACAAAATACACGTTCAACGCTAGGGATCACAACCCCCATCGCGCGCAGCCTCCCCGCACCCTTTGTCCCCGGGTCCTCTGGTCCTTGCGTGCACACTCCGCACCTGTCTACTGTACGCGCACCCTCGCCCATCCCTCCCCACCCACGACTCGCATCGCCGCTGCTCACCCTTTGGCCGCTGATTCGCAACCGCAGATGAAGCAGCATAAGGCACAGCGCCGGGGAGAGCGCCGCACGCGCCACGCGCCTGATTCGGCGCGGAGCGGAGCAGCCTCCCCGCACCCTTGGTCCCTGGGTCCTATGGTCCTTGCGTGCACACTATGCACCTATCTACTGTACGCGCACCCTCGCGCATCCCTCCCCAGCGACGATCGCAACCACAGGTTGACACTTTGAAGGACACCGAAAACATCCACATCATCACTTTTAAAGAACAAATAACAAGTTGTAAGTTAACAACAAAAGGCCAGCGGAGACTCGGTAGCATTTACATAATGTACTATTCACATAATGTACACACATGTTGAAAAGAGGTTCACTCGAACCACTTCTGCCTACAGCATGGGCACGTGACCCACCTCGAGGAGGCAAGGGTTCCTACAATGCGGCAGATTTGGGATATGTTGCCTAGTTGTCCACTACTTGGTTTTCACCATGCGGCAGCCACGGTCTTTCTCTACCGAAAAGTGTAGGACACCAGCTAGCACCTCATGCTGCCACAGCTCCTCCTCATCCCCGTCCCAAGGGTATCGCACTTTATACAGCAGCCGGGGCTGCCCTTCTGCAGGCACGGTGACCCGATGCACTTCTGGGAACCCGTGGTCAATGGCACTGGGATGGATGAACTGTCGCTCAGAAACATAAAAATTGATACCCCTACCCGGCGGCGAGGTGACGATCGGAACGTAACCCGTGACCCAAGGACCTTCGTATTCCTCGACTTCGCCGCCCACCTCGTTGACCCACTTGGCGGACAACACTTCCGCACCATACCATGTCCATCCAATAGCTGCCGGATATGTATACAGCAGTCGCGCTACGTAAGACCCTACATATGGCCAGCCGTCGCTGGTCGCCTGGTCAGCAGCCCGTCCGGCGGCAGCCTTCCACAAAGCCTGTCCCACCCATGACTATCTGTTCACCCTTTGGCCGCTGATTCGCAACCGCAGATGAAGCAGCATAAGGCACGGCGCCGGGGAGAGCGCCGCACGCGCCACGCGCCTGATTCGGCGCGGAGCGGAGCAGCCTCCCCGCACCCTTTGCTCCTGGGTCCTATGGTCCTTGCGTGCAGACTCTGCACCTATCTACCGTACGCGCACCCTCGCGCATCCCTCCCCACCCACGACCTGCAGCGCCGCTGCTCACCCTTTGGCCGCTGATTCGCATCCGCAGATGAAGCAGGATAAGGCACAGCGCCGGGGAGAGCGCCGCACGCGCCACGCGCCTGATTCGGCGCGGAGCGGAGCAGCCTCCCCGCACCCTTTGTCCCTGGGTCCTATGGTCCTTGCGTGCACACTATGCACCTATCTACCGTACGCGCACCCTCGCGCATCCCTCCCCACCCACGACTCGCAGCGCCGCTGCTTACCCTTTGGCCGCTGATTCGCAACCGCAGATGAAGCAGCATTAGGCACAGCGCCGGGGAGAGCGCCGCACGCGCCACGCGCCTGATTCGGCGCGGAGCGGAGCAGCCTCCCCGCACCCTTTGTCCCTGGGTCCTATGGTCCTTGCGTGCGGACTATGCACCTATCTACCGTACGCGCACCCTCGCGCATCCCTCCCCACCCACAACCTGCAGCGCCGCTGCTCACCCTTTGGCCGCTGATTCGCAACCGCAGATGAAGCAGCATAAGGCACGGCGCCGGGGAGAGCGCCGCACGCGCCACGCGCCTGATTCGGCGCGGAGCGGAGCAGCCTCCCCGCACCCTTTGTCCCTGGGTCCTATGGTCCTTGCATGCAGACTATGCACCTATCTACCGTACGCGCACCCTCGCGCATCCCTCCCCACCCACGACCTGCAGCGCCGCGGCTCACCCTTTGACCGCTGATTCGCAACCGCAGATGAAGCAGCATAAGGCACAGCGCCGGGGAGAGCGCCGCACGCGCCACGCGCCTGATTCGGCGCGGAGCGGAGCAGCCTCCCCGCACCCTTGGTCCCTGGGTCCTATGGTCCTTGCATGCACGCGATGCACCTATCTACTGTATGCGCACCCTCGCGCATCCCGCCCCACCCACGACTCGCAGCGCCGCTGCTCACCCTTTGGCCGCTGATTCGCAACCGCAGATGAAGCAGCATAAGGCACGGCGCCGGGGAGAGCGCCGCACGCGCCACGCGCCTGATTCGGCGCGGAGCGGAGCAGCCTCCCCGCACCCTTTGTCCCTGGGTCCTATGGTCCCGGCATGCCCACTATGCACCTATCTACCGTACGCGCACCCGCGCGCATCCCTCCCCATTCACGACTCGCAGCGCCGCTGCTCACCCTTTGGCCGCTGATTCGCAACCGCAGATGAAGCAGCATAAGGCACGGCGCCGGGAAGACCGTCGCACGCGCCACGCGCCTGATTCGGCGCGGAGCGGAGCAGCCTCCCCGCACCCTTTGTCCCTGGATCCTATGGTCCCGGCATGCCCACTATGCACCTTTCTACGGTACGCGCACCCTCGCCCATCCCTCCCCACCCACGATCGCAACCACAGATAGACACTTTGAAGGACACCGAAAACATCCACATCATCACTTTTAAAGAACACATAACAAGCTGTAAGTTAACAACAAAAGGCAAGCGGAGACTCGGTAGCATTTACATAATGTACTATTCACATAATGTACACACATGTTGAAAAGAGGTTCACTCGAACCACTTCTGCCTACAGCATGGGCACGTGACCCACCTCGAGGAGGCAAGGGTTCCTACAATGCGGCAGATTTGGGATATGTTGCCTAGTTGTCCACTACTTGGTTTTCACCATGCGGCAGCCACGGTCTTTCTCTACCGAAAAGTGTAGGACACCAGCTAGCACCTCATGCTGCCACAGCTCCTCCTCATCCCCGTCCCAAGGGTATCGCACTTTATACAGCAGCCGGGGCTGCCCTTCTGCAGGCACGGTGACCCGATGCACTTCTGGGAACCCGTGGTCAATGGCACCGGGATGGATGAACTGTCGCTCAGAAACAAAGAAATTGATACCCCTACCCGGCGGCGAGGTGACAATCGGAACGTAACCCGTGACCCAAGGACCTTCGTATTCCTCGACTTCGCCGCCCACCTCGTTGACCCACTTGGCGGACAACACTTCCGCACCATACCATGTCCATCCAATAGCTGCCGGATATGTATACAGCAGTCGCGCTACGTAAGACCCTACATATGGCCAGCCGTCGCTGGTCGCCTGGTCAGCAGCCCGTCCGGCGGCAGCCTTCCACAAAGCCTGTCCCACCCATGACTATCTGTTCACCCTTTGGCCGCTGATTCGCAACCGCAGATGAAGCAGCATAAGGCACGGCGCCGGGGAGAGCGCCGCACGCGCCACGCGCCTGATTCGGCGCGGAGCGGAGCAGCCTCCCCGCACCCTTTGCTCCTGGGTCCTATGGTCCTTGCGTGCAGACTATGCACCTATCTACCGTACGCGCACCCTCGCGCATCCCTCCCCACCCACGACCTGCAGCGCCGCTGCTCACCCTTTGGCCGCTGATTCGCAACCGCAGAAGAAGCAGCATAAGGCACAGCGCCGGGGAGAGCGCCGCACGCGCCACGCGCCTGATTCGGCGCGGAGCGGAGCAGCCTCCCCGCACCCTTTGTCCCTGGGTCCTATGGTCCTTGCGTGCACACTCTGCACCTATCTACCGTACGCGCACCCTCGCGCATCCCTCCCCACCCACGACCTGCAGCGCCGCTGCTCACCCTTTGGCCGCTGATTCGCAACCGCAGATGAAGCAGCATAAGGCACAGCGCCGGGGAGAGCGCCGCACGCGCCACGCGCCTGATTCGGCGCGGAGCGGAGCAGCCTCCCCGCACCCTTGGTCCCTGGGTCCTATGGTCCTTGCGTGCACACTCTGCACCTATCTACCGTACGCGCACCCTCGCGCATCCCTCCC
>LGRX02028871.1:0-10856 GCA_001247695.2 Cymbomonas tetramitiformis | reverse complement strand
CTATAGGTTCGTGCTGTGACACACGCTGTGTCACAGGTAGGCTAGTCTCCGAAACCGTCCGAGACCGTTCCGGGTATATCTAGCTTAGGGTTTATTTATCTTATGAGTTTTATCCACACAGTTCGGGAGTTTCTGATATCTAGTGAACTAGGATATTCCAGTAGGTCGTGGCCCCATCCACGCTTTTATTCCACTTGCTGATTTGGCCATGATTGGCTAAACGGCCGCTTGGAGAGGTGGTGCGCGCATGCGCGTTTGGGTGCGACTAGGAATTATGGTATGAATTGTTTGCGGTGAGCAACTGGGAGTGGCGGCCATGGGGACCGCGCCTCGTTACGGACTAGTCTTAGCAATGTTCGGATCCAGTTTTGCACCGGCACTGGCCCTGCTGGTTACTGTTTTCTGGGCTGGTGTTCGCGACACCTTCGACTTAGACGACATCTTCGAGTGCCCCTTGCCGCTCCACTCTCTTAGCTCCTCTCCGCTGCTGACCGTTACCATTTTTCCGCTACCACACCCAACCGCGCGACTGCGTACCACCTCCCCTCTGGCTTTTCAGAGTATGGGCATGTTGACCCGAGCGAAGAAGTCCCTGGACAGCAGGGACAGTGACATCGACGCCTCGCTGAGGCTATTGGACGGAGTTCGGAACAGTCCGACGGTGCGTACGCCAACTGTTCCGAACCCCGCTCCGAATTCCAACGAGGATGCAGACGTGGCGACCAGGAAGTACTTGCAGGAGCAGAGCAAGCTGGTTGACGAAGTCTACAAGGCGCGTCTTCACCGCCAGTGGGCCAAGGGTATCCGCGAGGATGTCCTTGGTGACAAAAAGCACCATTTTCGCGGTACGGACGACGCTGGCCTCCTCTCCGAGCTGGTGGTGCAGCTGCGTACGGAGTTTCATTCAGCTGGGCTGGAGCTGGCATCTTTTGACCTCGACGACCCTCTGGCTCGTGTGGTGACCAAGGTCAACGGCTTGCTCTACGACGTTCTGGCTCTGGTTGTCGAGAAGCACAGCAACGCCTACGTCTGGCTGACTGGCACCGACGCCTCGTCTGACCGTGATGGACGGCGAGCTCTTGTGGACATCATCAAGGGCTGCGTACCGGTGGCGCTACGTGAGTCGCACCAGGAAGAGCACGCCGCGTTGCGTTATCCCGCAGACACTGACCCGCAGCCCATCTTGGCTCGGGAACAGCGTCTGGTGCGGGATAACAAAGCTACGGACTGGACACCCACCGAGGAGACCAGGAAGCTCTCCCTGTACAACCGGCTGGACCCGGTGTTTTACACCGCGGTCAAGGTGCGGTATCCTCTCGCGGCCGACCTCGCGCATGTCTCCTTGGCATCTCTCCGCTCCCTTGTGGTAGAGATCTATCAGGCTTGGGCGCAGACGGGGACGGGGAAGGCGGTTTCGGGCAAGAGCGGCGTCTCTGCGCAGCTCTCCAGCACGGAGTACGGCGCTCTCCTCAACAAGATCAACGAGCTTCAGGAGTTGCTGCGACAGCAGCGCGGGGCGGACGCGCTGCCGGCGCAGCAGCAACGGCAGCAGCCGCAGCGGCAGCAGCGGCAACAGCAGCAGCGCGGTACGCAGCGGGGATTCCGTGTCGGCACGCACCCGCTGCCTGCAGTCGGTTTCGACCGTGACGACCAGAAGGCGAAGCCCTTTTGCGGGAGGTGCAAGAAAGCGGGAAAAGGTGAGCAGTACCACTTCTACCGCGACTGTCCGTTGGGCGGGCGTCAGCATCCCCCGCACTCGGCCGCGGCATTCTGCATTCCCATCGACGAGGAGGACGCGGAGGGAGTGCGTGCATTGGCCATGTGTGCCCTGTTCCAGCAGGCGGCGGATGATGGGGCCGAGGCTTTTGCCACTGCGGCATCTACGTACGGGCCGCCTGCGGTACTCTGTGCGGGTGCGGTGGGCGGGATCGACGTGTCCGCCTACGGCTTCACGGTAGAGCCGCAGCAGCCTGCTGACGAGCCCGCAGGTGACGACATTCATCAGCGGCTGGACGATCTCGCCGCGGAGGTCCATGCCGCGGCAAACTGCAAGGTGCACTACACCCACGCATCCTTCCCACCACCGGCGGTTCTCGAGCCGCATGCATCGGCTCTGGTGTGCGGCCCCGCGGCAGCGGGGAACATGCCGGAGGAGCAGGTTCCGGCAGGTGGTGCGGCGGCATCGGCATCCGCCGTGCCGGCCCCTGCTATACCTGTCTCGCAGGAGGAGGATGTGAAGCCCGTGCCGCTTCAATCGGCGCGGGTGACTGCCACGACGGACGGTGAGTTCCCTGGGTTCGTTCAGACTGTCAACCACGCCGCCATCGCGCCGGTTGACCTCACCGGCTACGACACCGACGACTACGAGGACTTTGCCGACGGCAGCTTCCGGCTGAAGCCGCGGGGTTCGCCTCCGTCGGCCAATCATGCTTCCGGGCCGCCCGTGGACGAGCAGAGGACCTACGGTTGTGGGAAGCCGCCCTGGGGCTTTCCTGCCACGGTTGGACCATGGGGAATTCCTTTCCTCCTTTCACTCGTTCTTTGCATCTCGATCATGGGGGTGGCAGCCGTGCCCGATGCTCAGTCGGCTGCGGGATTGCCTTCGCCTGGTGGTGACCTCGATTGGGAGACTCCGTCAATTTTCTCCACGAATGAATTTGTTGAATCCGTGATCCCGGCTCAGGGTTTCTTTGTGGCTGACAATGTGCCACCGCTTGAGCCGCCTGAGCCCCCTGACATCTTTCAGGATCTTGCTCAGGCAGATTTGAGCTTCGACATGGCCTTCTTCTACGGTGTGGCTCTGCATGAGAGGGGTCCTTTCGGGAACCCTCCCTTCGGGTCGGACTTGATTGAGACCACGGCTGGCTACTTTGGTGCTGTCGATTGACTTCTTGTTCACTCTGGATGCACACCAACATGGTGGTGTGCGGAACTCCGGTGACTTCAACAACTTTTCTGGTTTATGCTTTTGCTTTTGACATCTACAAGTTACATTCTGGCTTGCTAGCTCGGTGCCTTTCAGTTGTTTAGCGGGTGCACAATGCCCGTAGGTTTCTGCACCTGTGCTAGCTAGAGGGTTTCCGATTTGTGTTTCAGAATTGCACAGTTGGATTAGCAGTTAGGTCTGTCAACCTGGCTCCTGCCCTAACTTATCTTACGTTATCTGACTCTCCTAGACAGTCACCACCCACAGTGCTGGGGTGGTGTGCTGAAATCTGTATAGGCAGCCCTGACTGGGAGTCCCGGTCAGGCCCCTATGACAGACTCCTAGGACCAACACTGGACTGCTGACTGATCTATAGGTTCGTGCTGTGACACACGCTGTGTCACAGGTAGGCTAGACTCCGAAACCGTCCGAGACCGTTCCGGGTATATCTAGCTTAGGGTTTATTTATCTTATGAGTTTTATCCACACAGTTCGGGAGTTTCTGATATCTAGTGAACTAGGATATTCCAGTAGGGACTGCTGCTGGGGTGTGGTACACCGGGACGGTTCCTGAGGGATGTGGCTGTGGGTAAGGGCTGAGTGGAGTAAGGCGGGGGTCTGCGAGGGGGACCTGAGGTGGTTGATATGGCAGGGGACTGGGCTGTCCTGGGGCCATGAGTGCTGCAGGTCCGGTGGTGGAGGGTGGAAAGGAGCCAGCAGCAAGTGAGGGTGGAAAGGTGAATGGAGACGGGGGTACGGCGTATGGGTCGTAGGGCGGCTGCATATCTGGAAATAGGCAGGCTAGTTCTGTTGTGGAGGTTGAGGTAACAGTAGGGGCTGGAAACCTTCAGGAAGTGTGAACGGGTCCTCTTCGGCGTCCGACGTAGTGGGGGACACTGAAGGTGAAGGAGGGAAGCCGCCAAATGGAATACCAGGTTGCTGAAGAGGTCCAGGAGGGTAGACCCACTTGTCAAAGCCCTGCTTCCACCACTGTCGTCTGTACGTGTCACCAATACCAAAGGGTATGGCCATATGCTGGTAGGTTACTAAAAATAGCCCACAGTGTTAAGGGGGCTGGAAGTGGATGTATGTTCAGCAGTCGAAAGCACACTTGCTGCCAGCTGCTGAGGTTGCTTGTAACACTATTGGGAGTGAAAACAGAGTTGAAGAAGTACTTTTTATGTTGTCAACGTAGTCCTTACTTCACTTCTGTCCATTTCTAGAAAATTCGCCAGGGCTCCGCGACACAGTTTTCAAGTGCTAGGTGTGGATGGAGAGTGCATGCTGCAGCCAAAAGTATCCAAATAGCTCCCAGAAGGTCCCATAACTCCATACACTGATAAAAACTTTTCAGTAAGGTCCATATTTGAAAGATAAACCGTGTGTACTGTCCAGAATAAGTATTTGGCAGTCTGAAAAGTCCATTTTCAGTCAAAAAGGGCTATTTTGGGGCTGAAAAAGGTGCATGCATCAGCCAAAAAGGGCACCAAAGGGCTGTAGACCTTCAAGAACTGTTGAGAACGGTAAATAATATCCATACTGAGTAGAATAAAATAATGATATCGTTCAAAAGTTCCATATTGAAGTCTAGAAGCTTGATCCACTCTTAAAACTCAGGGTTGATGGACCAAAAAGGAGTGAATGCAGCTCCCAAAAAGGCTCAAAAAGGTCTCAAAGCTCCAAGAATTGATGAGGACTGGTAAAGTTTGGTAAAATATATCCAAAATAAGTAAAATAACTTTTCACAACCATCCAGAAGCCCAGTTATCGAAGTTGAGGAGGTGCATCAACTCTTTTTAAGCTCTAAAAAGGGAGTGAATCCGCACATATTTTGAAGAAATAAGCTGTTTGAGGCCATACTATGAGTTGATGAAGACTAAAACATTGTAAATGACTCATAAAAATCGCACAAAAGTTGTTGTAAGCCATCATACCTCCCCCCCAATATGTGCCGTAGAGTTCACTTATCAGGATGCACACGGAAGCGAGCCAAAATAGGCCAAAAACGAGTGAAACCGGTATAACCAACGACAAAAACGGTCCCGCCTCTAGGACGCTAACCCGTCAAGCCGCCAGAACAACCGGAATGCACACCAAAAACATATCAGAACGTCGCAACGGAAGCTGAAAGCAGTTCGCCACAGGTCCAAAGTGCGCATGCAAGCACGCAAAGCGAGCGAGAGCGAGCTAAAAAGACGCTCACACGCCTAAGATACCAAATTGTCCCAGGGGAATTCCCAGGAGTAAACTATTATCCTCTATTATCTTGAGGAATCATATCATATATTCAGATATACTATTTAACATAAACCCAGACAGCAAGAGTTATATCATTTGCTGTCCAAGTCCAAGAGACCAACTCTGTTACCTCTCTTTATTCTCTCCTCCGAGCTCACATATTATTTTCCCCAACTGTTCGCTCAGGCAATGTCACATCCACTCACTAATTTCCCTAATAGTTCGCTACTCTTATTCTCATCGAAATCAGACCCCCCTACTATGGGTGTCTCAGCAGGTACGTCGTGCCTCCTGGCACAAGGCGACATTTTCAAAATTTTCCGCCTGCGGCGCCAGCACCCATATTTCTTATTTTCGAGGATTCCATAGCTCAAAAAAACCAGCCAGCTTTTCTCGACAACTTCGGTACCTCCCCCCCCCAAAAAAAGCTGGCTGGTTTCTTATCGCCGGGTTTTCTTAAAGGTGAGTGATTACTGTAGTTGGAATGCACAGATGCGACTGCGAAACAAGAAGTACCGGAACGCGGTGTGTGCAAGGGAGGGCAAACCTGAGCACATACGCGAGCCCCCATTTGGAGCGTACGCGGATCCTACGGAATGGTTGGGCCGACAGTTCACCAAGTACGAGATGTTGCTCATGGCGGGGCCGACACCGGTTTGCTATAACTTCACGCACGTCAAGATCGGCGACGCTGATTACCGCACGGCTACGACCGATCGGAACAAGCGCACCGTACACGGCTACTTTCGCACTTTCTTCGCGAGTGAGGAAGTGGACGAGCACGGTGAGCCAAAATCCGTGGCAAGGTGAGAAAGGAGCACGCACTATTCTACCTTTAACATGTCTTTAGGATGTCGTTATGACTCGATTAGGATGCGCATAATGTCCTAACGACATACTAACTTAGCTGTTTACACAATCGTGGGCTTGGTGATATGCAGGCACGGCCGTATTACGAGAATATTGCGGGTGGAGATTGCAGGAAAGGTCTACATCTTACTGAAATGCGATTGGTTCGCTAAGCCGACCGACGAACAGATCAAGGAGTACCGTCGACGTCACTCCATTCTCGGCCCGGATAACTTGACCAAGACGGTCTATACCTTCAACCCGCACGTAGACCGCGCGGCCTTTGACAACATGGAGCCATTCATATTAGCCAATAGAGTAGAACAGCAGGTTGTTATTGTACCACATCCGTGCATGGAGACCGCGGTCATTCTCGACCCAACGGCCGACTTCTTCGAGGGATCAAGGACATAGGACGACGACGAGGTCGATGTATGAGACATGAATCGCTACTAGTTTATTTTTTGCTTGCCACATGCCATGCAGGCAGTTGCAAATTGTGACCTTGGTAACGACCCCTGCAGTAGTACAACTAACGCATACTTTATAAGGCGCAGTGCCGCTAGAGTGCCATTACCTGTAGCGTATTAACTTTGCCTACGAGCATCCTAACTACGTCCTAACGCCAACCTCCTAATGCCATCCTAGAGGCATGCTAACGCCATCCTAACGTCCCTACATTTCCGAGAAACTCAGCCCGCGTACTACTTTCCCCGAATCCCACCATACTCCGCGGAATAAACTTCCCCTGGCCTTCTAGTCACCATAAAACGCCATCTCAGTGATCTGCACACCCACACGTGCCCCACCACTCACCCCTGCTCCAGTTGGGGCCAACGCATACTTAAGGCGCAGTGCCGTTAGGACGCCTGTAGTACGCGCATCTTAACAGGCCAATATGGCGTTAGTATGCCTGTAATATACTATGCTACCGGCATACTAACGCCCATACGTACTAACTGTCCTTTACTATGCCTTTAGGACACCTTTAGTACACATACTACAATTTGCTAGGACCGTAGGGGCTGGGCACATATAACACCGGCTTGCTCAGCGCTGGGCACATCCAACGCTGGCTTGCCCAACGTTGGGCACATCATAATTATGCTGGCTTGCCTAGCGCTGGGCACATTCTACGCCGGCTTGCCCAACGCTGGGCACTTACAACGCCGGCTTGCCCAACGCTGGGCACTTAGAACGCCGGATTGCCCAGCGCCGGGCACATGCAAGAACGCCGGCTTGTCGAGCGCTAGGCACATATAACACCGGCTTGCCCAGCGCTGGGCACATCCAACGCCGGCTTGCCCAATGCTGGGCGCATACAACGCCGGCTTGCCCAAAACTGGGCACATCCAACACCGGCTTGCCCAGCGCTGAGCACTTAGAACGCCGCATTACCCAGCGCTGGGCGCATTCAACGCCGGCTTACCCAGCGCTGGGCACATCCAACGCCGGCTTGCCCAACGCTGGGCACTTAGAACGCCGGCTTGCCCAGCAATGGGCACATACAACGCCGGCTTGTCCAATGCTGGGCACATCCAACGCCGGCTTGCCCAACGCTGGGCACATTCAACGCCGGCTTGCCCAGCGATGGGCACATACAACGCCGGCTTGTCCAATGCTGGGCACATATAACACCGGCTTGCCCAGCGCTGGGCACATCCAACGCCGACTTGCCCAGCGCTAGGCACATATAACACCGGCTTGCCCAACGCTGGGCACATGCAACACCGATTCGCATAGTGCTGGGCGCATTCTACAGCTGGTTTGCCCAGCGCTGGGTACGTGCAGCGCCGGCTTGCCCAGCGCTGGGCACATCCAACGCCGGCTTGCCCAACGCTGCGTACATATAACGCCGGCTTGTCCAACGATAGGCACATATAACACCGGCTTGCCCAGCGCTGGGCACATTCAACGCCGGCTTGCCCAGCGATGGGCACATATAACGCCGGCTTGTCCAATGCTGGGCAGATATAACACCGGCTCGCCCAGCGCTGGGCACATCCAACGCCGGCTTGCCCAGCGCTAGGCACATATAACACCGGCTTGCCCAACGTTGGGCACATGCAACACCGATTCGCATAGTGCTGGGCGCATTCAGCTGGCTTGCCCAGCGCTGGGCACGTGCAGCGCCGGCTTGCCCAGCGCTGGGCACATCCAACGCCGGCTTGCCCAACGCTGGGTACATATAACACCGGTTTGCGCAGCGCTGGGCACATATAACACCAGCTTGCCCAGCGCTGGGCACATTCAACGCCGGCTTGCCCAACGTTGGGCACATCATATGCTGTCTTGCCTAGCGCTGGGCACATACAACGCCGGCTTCTTTATCGCTGGGCACATTCAACGCCGGCTTGCCCAGCGCTGGGCACAAATAACGCTGGCTTGCCCAGCGCTGGGCACTTATAACGCCGGCTTGCCCAACGCTGGGCACTTACGACGCCGGCTTGCGCAGCGCTGGGCACATATAACACCGGCTTGCTCAGCGTTGGGCACATCCAACGCTGGCTTGCCCAACGTTGGGCACATCATAATTATGCTGTCTTGCCTAGCGCTGGGCACATACAACGCCGGCTTGCCCAGCGCTGGGCACTTACAACGCCGGCTTGCCCAACGCTGGGCACTTACAACGCCGGCTTGCGCAGCGCTGGGCACATATGATACCGGATAGCCCAGCGCTGGGCACATTCTACGCCGGCTTGCCCAGCGCTGGGCACATCCAACGCCGGCTTGCCCAACGCTGGGCACTTAGAACGCCGGATTGCCCAGCGCCGGGCACATGCAAGAACGCCGGCTTGTCGAGCGCTAGGCACATATAACACCGGCTTGCCCAGCGCTGGGCACATCCAACGCCGGCTTGCCCAATGCTGGGCGCATACAACGCCGGCTTGCCCAAAACTGGGCACATCCAACACCGGCTTGCCCAGCGCTGAGCACTTAGAACGCCGCATTACCCAGCGCTGGGCGCATTCAACGCCGGCTTACCCAGCGCTGGGCACATCCAACGCCGGCTTGCCCAACGCTGGGCACTTAGAACGCCGGCTTGCCCAGCAATGGGCACATACAACGCCGGCTTGTCCAATGCTGGGCACATCCAACGCCGGCTTGCCCAACGCTGGGCACATTCAACGCCGGCTTGCCCAGCGATGGGCACATACAACGCCGGCTTGTCCAATGCTGGGCACATATAACACCGGCTTGCCCAGCGCTGGGCACATCCAACACCGGCTTGCCCAGCGCTAGGCACATATAACACCGGCTTGCCCAACGCTGGGCACATGCAACACCGATTCGCATAGTGCTGGGCGCATTCAGCTGGCTTGCCCAGCGCTGGGTACGTGCAGCGCCGGCTTGCCCAGCGCTGGGCACATCCAACGCCGGCTTGCCCAACGCTGCGTACATATAACGCCGGCTTGTCCAACGATGGGCACATATAACACCGGCTTGCCCAGCGCTGGGCACATCCAACGCCGGCTTGCCCAACGTTGGGCACATCATATGCTGTCTCGCCTAGCGCTGGGCACATACAACGCCGGCTTCTTTATCGCTGGGCACATTCAACGCCGGCTTGCCCAGCGCTGGGCACAAATAATAATACTGGCTTGCCCAGCGCTGGGCACTTATAACGCCGGCTTGCCCAACGCTGGGCACTTACGACGCCGGCTTGCGCAGCGCTGGGCACATATAACACCGGCTTGCTCAGCGTTGGGCACATCCAACGCTGGCTTGCCCAACGTTGGGCACATCATAATTATGCTGGCTTGCCTAGCGCTGGGCACATACAACGCCGGCTTGCCCAGCGCTGGGCACTTACAACGCCGGCTTGCCCAACGCTGGGCACTTACAACGCCGGCTTGCGCAGCGCTGGGCACATATGATACCGGATAGCCCAGCGCTGGGCACATTCTACGCCGGCTTGCCCAGCGCTGGGCACATCCAACGCCGGCTTGCCCAACGCTGGGCACTTAGAACGCCGGATTGCCCAGCGCCGGGCACATGCAAGAACGCCGGCTTGTCGAGCGCTAGGCACATATAACACCGGCTTGCCCAGCGCTGGGCACATCCAACGACGGCTTGCCCAATGCTGGGCGCATACAACGCCGGCTTGCCCAAAACTGGGGACATCCAACACCGGCTTGCCCAGCGCTGAGCACTTAGAACGCCGCATTACCCAGCGCTGGGCACATCCAACGCCGGCTTACCCAGCGCTGGGCACATCCAACGCCGGCTTGCCCAACGCTGGGCACTTAGAACGCCGGCTTGCCCAGCAATGGGCACATACTGTGCCAGGGGCACGACGACAGATGCTCGGAGATATGTTTTTGATTGAACGTGCAAAGGTACACAATTCGGATTTTTATAATATACTGGATCAGGGCCAGATTGAGGCACAAACGATAATTCGGTTCCGAGTTCTGAAGGCTAAACACTTCTCAAGTGCTCTACTTATTCACTCGTCACTCAGGTTGCAGGGTCAACCACTCGAGAGCCGATGTCACACTTCGGCTCAACGTTCAGTTCCCGATCCGATCTCATTTCTAATTCCGATTCGTCATTCTCGATTCAGATGTTATGCCGACAGGCTGACACGATGACTGCTCCACAGTACTGTCATACTACTGTACTGTCATACTGTCATACTGTCATAGCGTCATACTGTCATACTGTCATAACCTTAATATCCGATATTCGATTTCATTGTCTTTTCAACCCCGATGCGAATCTGACCATTCTTCGAGGGTCTGACTGAGTTCCACGATGACACCCCCCACAGTACTGTCATACTACTATAGTGTCATAGTGTCATACTGTCATAGTGTCATAGTGTCATACTGTCATACCC
>LGRX02028870.1:0-21779 GCA_001247695.2 Cymbomonas tetramitiformis | reverse complement strand
TAGGGTGGGGTGTGTGTCATCGGTCATTTTGCTTAAGTGTGAACCATGAATTCCCACAACCTGTCATACAGGCCCGTCGGGGAATTCACCGCTGCCAACGCCCACAAGGGTCGAATTCCCAAATACAAACACAATGAAAACTGAAGGAAAAAACATTCGGCTGCAATGCTGTCAAAAGGTTGCAGTCAGGTGTTCGGACTCGAGCTGGAGCGCCGTAAGCCGTGAATTCCCACAACCTGTCACCCAGGTCCGTTCGGGGAATTCAACGTTGCCACAGCCTGCGCAGGTCGAATTCACAAAGGTAAACATCAAGGTTGGGTTTGCGCGGAGTCGAAAATTGCAAAAACTTTTCAAAAATCTTTTATTCGATAAATAAGTCGACGGTATCAATTTGAATATATTGCGCACTTCAGGGGCGAAATTGAGCAAGGTATGCAAAAGTTATGGCTGATACCGCTCGTTCATCCCCCATACTTAACCATACTTAAGCACAAACTTGAATCGCTCATATCTCGAGATCTAGATTTTGAAAAGTTTTTGCAAATTCCGACTCCGCGCAAACCCAACCTTGACATCATACAAACTGCGGGAAAAACATGGGTTCGGCTACAACCTCGTCAAACGGCAAAAGTCAGGTGTCACGGCTCGAGTTAGCGCGGCTACGGTTGTGCATTCCCAAACGCCGGTCACATACGCCGGTTTGAGCATATTCGGCAAGCAGGCCCTGCGAGGTTCGAATTCGCATAGCAAATGGTGCAAAATATGGTACAAAAAGGTCGGGCGCATCGTGCACACACGTCACAGTATTCAGCAGCGCGCAGCGAGCCAGCACGGCTGCGCTCACAGAATTCAGCAGCGCGTAGCGAGCCAGCACGGCTGCGCTCTCATTGGCGCTCCGGATATAGCCCAAGGAAGCAAGGCCTTGCTGCGGCGTCGGCGGGCGGAGGCGGCGAGGTTCACCTTGCTTGCCATCGTGGACAGCCGCTGCAGCGGATCCTGATTGTATTTCTTGTTGACCGCCCCCCTCTGCCGAGCTTCCCGGCCCTCACCATCCATCCTCACCAGCGTCCCGGTGCGTAGAACCCGCCAGCTCTGTCCCGGTGCGTAGAACCCGCCAGCTCTGTCCCGGTGCGTAGAACCCGCCAACGCTGTCGCTGCGCAGTAGAACCCGCCAGCTCGGGCCCCGGTGGTAGGACCCGCCAGCTCTGTCCCGGTGCGTAGAACCCGCCAGCTCTGTCACGGCAGAACCCGCCAGCTCCGCCCCGGTGCGTAGAACCCGCCAACGCTGCCACGGCGCGTAGAACCCGCCAGCTCTGTCCCGGTGCGTAGAACCCGCCAGCTCTGTCCCGGTGCGTAGAACCCGGCCAGCTCACGGTGCGAACCCGCCACCGTCACGGTGTAGAACCCGCCAGTCATCCTGGTGGTGCGTGAACCCGCCACTCGGGCCCCGGCAAGCGCAGAACCCGCCCCGGCCCCGGTGCGTACAACCCGCCAACGCTGTCCCGCGTGAACCCGCCAGCTCTGTCCCGGTGCATAGAACCCGCCAGCTCTGTCCCGGTGCGTAGAACCTGTGAGAACAAACACGCAGTCAAGCACTACAAGTCAAGTGCAACGCTCACATATGTCAACCGTGAAACTGTGAAGCTATACACAAGATAATACGAAGTGTTATAGCTTCCGCCGAAAGAATGTGATGACAGCCCCTAAGGTGTCAGATGTGAAATGACAGATGCTATGAACTGTCTGACTACCGAAGTCGATATCGGAGATCGCGCTGATGACAGTGAAGAAGTCATAGTAGTCGAACCGTATCGGTGATGACATAGATGATGATGACACTGTCGGCGTGCCAAATCCAGCACACCACCTCGAGTGAGGTGGGCAGACCAGAATGAATACACTCATACCAATCTCCAGTCCAGACCAGAAAGAACCACAATCATGCCTGCCAGGGCTGAAAACCCCAAAAAGCTGGACAAAGTCCACACGGTCCTGGCAGGCCTATCAGCTCCCTGTCTCTAGTGCCAATCCTCCACCGGGGGAATAGTATGCTGCTGTGCCCTGAGGGTCCGCACACCGCGGTGTCATGCAGCCGGATGCTTCGTCAGGGATATGACAAGGAGTACCCCAAGGCAGGTCCAAGTCACCCCGTCACCGTCAGACTTACAGACAAGGGAAGATGTAGGGAGGGTCACAGCGGGTGGAGGCAGAGGCTCTCACGTACGAGACAGGTGCCGGTCACGGGTCCCCGAAGGGTACATAAGGTCGTAGGAGTCAAGGTACGGCATGCGACATTCACATAACAGGTCTTGTGCATGCTTGCTAAACCTCTAGGCTAACTGTCAATCTATCAGCTGGTTGTTTTCCGTATACATATTTTCAAAACCAAATCATAAAGTACCTGCAACAAAGTACCTGCAAAGCACAGTCAGAAACAAAACCCAAAACAGGACAAATCAGAGGGTACTCACAGTCAGATCATGCTGCTGCTTTCTGAGTAGGCCTCCATGTCGAAAATCCAAAAGATCTGGCAGCCTGAATCACTGCCTTTTGCATATCCATGTAGCTGTCAAAGAGCATGTTGAAGTAGGGCACGGTGTTCTTGGTGGGAGGAACTGGCTTAGTGTAGGGGTCAGCCAAGTTCTTCTCCGAAGGCACCCTCCAGCATATGATCCAGCCCAGTCTGACAAAGTCTCTGAGCATATGGAATCTGACCAGAACATGCTTGATCTTCTGGGACAGTGGGATATTTTCAGCAATAGACCTGCATGCATCATTATCCAGGAGAAGAGGTACCGGAAGCTCCAATCTGGGGCAGGTTGCTGAAGCTGGAAGGTACT
Organism: Cymbomonas tetramitiformis; assembly: GCA_001247695.2. Lineage (NCBI taxonomy): Eukaryota > Viridiplantae > Chlorophyta > Pyramimonadophyceae > Pyramimonadales > Pyramimonadaceae > Cymbomonas > Cymbomonas tetramitiformis. The sequence goes on along the minus strand of LGRX02028870.1, from coordinate 18,939 downwards.
CTGTGCTTCTCATATTCTGATAGTCCACTGGCCTGCGGTCTGAATCTGAATAAATCTCGAGCTCATCTGTCACTGACTTGCCATCAGGCCTGACACCACCGACTCCTGTACCCGTAGGTGTAGTGTAATCCAGGAGTTTAGTCAGGAGAGTCCCCGGCTGTAATCCAGGGTAGCTGAATGTAATGTCAGTGGCGACCCTCTCGGCCTCAGTGATCTCAGAATCAAGTCCAGTAGTAGAGGGTGGCTGTCCCTGAATAGGGTGTTGTATATAGCCGAATATTTCTGTCAGCATAAACATGAGAGACACCACCCGCTGAGCTGCAGTAGATGCAGCAACATATTCTGAGCCCGTAGAAGATGTTTCTGTGATAGTCTGTCTGACTGTACCATACTGTAGAATCATGCCACAGAAGAATATCACCATGCCAGAGTATGATCTAGCTGAGTTTTCCAGGTCTCTGGCAAGGTCAGCATCGGAGTACACAAACAGTGTGAGCACCCGTGCTGGCCTCTCAGGGTAATAGAAGGCCATTCTGTAGTGTGCTGTGCAGTCCAGATACTGTGCAATTCTGATAAGAGCCTTCATTGAGTCCTCTGAGGGACAGGCCACAAACTGTGACAGGTAGATCACTGCATAGTAGATATCTGGCCGTGACGTCCTGCTGTGCCAGAGCAGGGACCCAAGGATAGACCGGTAGGGTTTTACCAGAGTGAGGTCAGGGTCTACTGGTTTTGACATCACCAGTTTAGAGTCCATAGGTGTACGGAAGGGTCTCTCGGGTATGTTGTTAGCTGTCATAAGGTCTTTAATCTGTCGAGACTGATTGAGGTACACCCCCTGGTCATCATGCTGTACTGTCATCTGAAGGATAGAGGATATAGGACCCAGGTGTTTGGCCTTAAAAGTTGCTCTGAAAGCGGTCCAGAAGGCCCTCTCAAGAGCCGTGGAACAGGCCATACCAAAGTCATCCACATATACCACACACATAGCCTTAACCGTAGGCGTGTAGATGTAATAGATACAGGCATCATGTGTAGACTGTCTGAATGATTGTCCCATGTATTTGAAACTGAGCATAAACTGTTTAACCATCCTCTGCCATGATGCGCCGGCAATCTTGAGGCCGTACAGCGCATATGAGGGCAGGGCATAGCTGTAGCCCTTAAAGGTATAGCCAGAGGGAAACTGAATCCACACGGGGAACTCAAGCTTAGCATGCATAAAGGCCTGAGACACATCCAGATGTGACACCACCAGCTGGAATAGAGCTGCAAAAATGAATAGCAGTCTGAAAGCTGATATCTCTGGGGTAGCTGAAGAGGTTTCCCACGGGAGGTAGCCTGTAGTTCTGCTGCCGTCACCAGCCATACGGGCTTTAAATATCTGATAGGGCTTGCCTGCACCAGTAGGGTCAGGTTTGAATGGCATAGACAGTACAAATAGTGTAGTAAGGTACTGTGCATTAGCCGGAGGTGTCCCCAGCTTGAGCTTTTCCTGATTAACCATATCACCAACCTCCTGATCCATAGCTTTCAGCCAGTCTTCAGACTGTGGTGAGGATAGGGCCTGTCTGACACCGTGAGGTAGCTTAATCTCTGGTGCCGAGACCTCAAGCATATGAGTAATAGTAGAGGTAGGGGCATCAGAGAGAAACTGCTCCATGCTGCTGAAACTGCCAAACATGTACTCTGCTCTGAGGTCACTGCTGAGGGTGTCAGAGAAGGGCAGGTAAGCCGCTGAGTGTATGGACGGAAAGATAATCAGGCTGGCTGGTAGATCAATGTGCCAGCCAGCCGGCTCGTCGGTGCAGGGTTCCAGGATGACACCGTAGGGTCTCCTGTTGCCTCTGTGGGTGGAGATGAGAATTGCACTGTAGATAGGTGCTCTGATTGTCTGACGAGCCTTCACAATAGTCCAGATAGGATAGTGTTCATTGATGCCATTTAGCTTTCTGTAGCAGTCCAGATAGTGTAGAAGGTCCCGATAGTGCTGACCATCCGATGTCTGTGATACATATCTGACTGCCATAGTCCAGGTAACTGTGCCATCTGTCTGAATAAGCTGAACACATGCGTGTGACTCCTCTCCGTCAAAGAAAGAGCCAATACCATGAACCCTCGAGCCTGCTGTGTCAAAGCTGTCACTGAATGGCTGTGGTCTGTCATAGGATGCATCAAACTCCCGCTCTGCCTGATGTGGGTCTGGAAAGGAGCCCAATATCTCTCCCATGTCCTGATGATTATGAATCCAGTGAGGCTTGCCAACATAGTGTACCATATTAGTCTCAGTATCCAAGATCTTATATGCCAGAGACCTGACTGATACACCAACAAGGCGACCTGACCAGGCCGCCCGCTGGGACTTCCTAGACATGCCAGGCTGTCTGGAGTTCCTCTGCTGCTGAGACATAATGCCATAGCAATTCTGGCCGAAGGCCTTGAGTTTAGCATAGCCATAGTGATAGCCTCTGATCTGATGAAATGGTGTTGTAGAGATGTTCTTGTGAGTAGAGATATTCCATATGAAGCCAGCATGGGTGGCAGCCAGAGGCCAGTAGTCCTCGGGCATGCCAGCCGCCAGAAGTAATGCCTTAGCCATGTCTGATATCTTGCCAATGGCATTTTCTGCATGAGGGTTGTCTGTATGTACTGTAGGAGATGACTTCTGGTGTAATATACGGTGTTTTTGATAGAAAGCCACACACTGGGGGTCACCCATCTCTGGAGCACAGTCTGTACGGAGTGTTATGGACTGTGGTGCATACCCCATTGCATGTAAGCTGCCGTAGAAGTGAACCAGACAGGTGTAGTATTCTGATTTCTGGACGAAGGTGTACACAAATATGAATCTGCTGACATAGTCAATGAACTGACATCGGTACAGGTGGCCGTTGTAGCCAGCTGGGGTAATAGGTCCTGTCAAGTCAGCAGCCCACTTCTGGCCGGGCTGAATGGCCACTGATCTCAACTGGTCATGGTGTCCACAGGGCTTCTGCTTCAGCTTACTGGTACAGCATACTGCACAGAACTGAGAGCAGGTCGGCATAGCTGCTATAGCTCGCCTAGACAGCAGAGGCCGACCGAGCTGGATGCCAGGCAGATCGTAGAGCTTAAGCAGACTGGCTGTAGAGCCGTGACCCATGACGGCATGGAACTCCACAAAGGGACTGACCCGAACAGGTGTGTTTCTGTTCCTGAACAGGATACAGATCTCAAAGGGAGTGCCATCAATGAATACTCTGTCAGGTCCGCCATCTGAGCCAGCCGGTGTCAGTGGGTGACTGGAAGCATATGTGTGCTTCCGAGAGAAGCTGAATATCCTCTTACTGCCTTTAGGATAGATGTGTAGTACCTCCATAGTACAAGTCTTGTGCCATATCTGGTGTTGTGGCATATACGGGACAATCCAGAAGTAGGTGGTATTATGCGGGTCAAGGAGAAAGTCATGGTTGCCCTTAGTCAGCATTCTGTCAATCATACTGATACTGAAGGGAATGTTGCCATAGAGGAACTGACCCGTCCACTGTTTGGTGTGACAATCATCTGAAATAGACCAGTGCTCAAGAGCCGGATGATTGTTACCCTCTCCAACAGGCAGAGAGTCCCCATACATAGATACATCAAAAGCCGGAGTACCAAGTTTAGCTGTAGCCGTAGGAGAGCCGTGAGTAGTAGCCCATTTAGTGTACTCGCTATTACTCCACTGCCAGTCTGATGAGTCTCCTGTGCGGGTCCTGACAGCTGCTGAGCCGAAGTGGTGAGAGTGCGGGCGCTGCGGCTCATCCCAGAGGTAATCCACCTGATTGTCTGTGATACGATATGTTCTACCTGAGTCCAGGTGGGTATAGGTCATGGTAATGAAGTCTGGGGAACTGAAGCCATGCCGGAGCATAACCCGGGTAGATAGGAGTGTCCTGGCGCCTTCTTTGAAGTGGCAGCCAGGTATAGTGTACTCGTCTATCTCCCCTGACAGTATCTCACGGCCAAAGAGGTGTAGTGTACAGGTCCCGTCAGTTCGGGATACGGGACCTGTCATCACCGTAGAGAAGCCAATAGTGGCGGAGGTGTCAAGAGCCGAGATCCTGGACCTGGTGCCTGTGATATTCCCAGTGGCACCAGAGTCTACCACAATGCCATCGCCGTCCCGTGATAGTGTATAGGCCGAGATAACAGGGCTACAGGTGAATACTAGCCCGGGTGGTGGTGTGCCGTGTGCTGTCCAAGTGAAGCCGAGCCACCATGACATGTGCACTACGGCACCACCGACGGTGATCATGAGATCTGCCAAGTGTGAGGTGGTCTCGAGGACACTGCCTGTCTGATGCCAAGCCACTGAGCCAACACCACCGACACCTCTGTCCACTGTACTGTCGCCTGATATTGACTGGAAGTCCATGAGGTATAGAAACAGACACTGAATGATAACTGCCAGAATGGTTGCCAGGGTTAGAGCCGTGAGGTGTCGGGACCGCCTGCGGCGGCCCTCACTGTCTGCTGTTATAGTTGACCGGAATAGTTGTATTTGTGAGGCGGCATCGGGCGGCATACCCGAGCTGGTGAACTGGCCGTGGTCACTGTGAGGGCCTCCTGTGCCAGATCCAGAGGAGGAGTGTCCAGTCCCAGAATCTGACCATTCCCAATCACAAGAACCACTGTTCCCATTGTTACCAGCCCAAGTGCCACCATCAGAGCCCCAGTCATACAGTATCCCCGTCCCCGTCCCCTGGGCCCCTCCCCGTGGGCCCCCAGGTGACAGCAGTTTCAATCTGTCCGAGGCATCCTCCTGTCCCTGAAGCAAGTCTACATCTGCCATGGCACAGCCCAGGAAGCCGAGGACAACAAGCGTGGAGACGAGAGCATGTCTGTAGAATGGCACCCCACCCCTACCTACACCCCTACGCAGGGTAGGTCCAGTGACGGGGGGTGGAGGGTCATAGTGCTGTCCTTCCCCTGAGCCACGGGGCTCAGGGCCGTCGGTCTCGTCCGAGGCCTCGACCACGGACCCCGCAGGCACCCCGTGCCCGCTGGCAGGGGGGTCCGTAGCCGTGGCATATAGTCCAGCTCCTGCAGTGACAAAGCACGGGCCAGAGCTGGGAGGGAAGGGCATCACCGGAGGCGGTACTCGTGGAACCCTCGGTGTCGTTGCGGCTGAAGCCGGCAGGGTGTCGTGCCACTGGGTGGGCTGGGTGTGATCCTCACACCACAGCCTGTCCCAGTGGTCCTGCTCCCTGTCGGTGAGGCCGGGAGGCGTAACAACCTTTGAAACCCGTGAGGGAAGGGACCGCCGCAGCTCCACGGGAGGGCCGGGCTCCGGTCCAGTTACAGACTCCAGCTGTGAACTCCAAGACCTCGGCCTCCAAGCCCCCCCTTCCTCCCGGGTCTCACTGTGATGTTGTTCGGTCATTGACTGAAACCGAAGGTCACCTGCCAACACCATGTCAGCGAACAACCCGGAGCCAGGCTCCAGGGGTGTCTCGTGTGCGAAGAGCGCTGACACGGGGTGCAAACAGGTGTCTCCATGCTCGGCATCGTCCGGTGTGTCACCCGATACAGTCGCGGCATGATCCAATGTCTGAGCGGTCCCGTATAACATCACACCTGCGTCGAGATGTGATCGGATAGACGCAGGCTGTGGGTCACACGGTGAGCATGCGATGCTCGGGTCCGCACGGTAGAACGACGAAGAAGCAAGCGGTGCCACGGCAGGTGCAGAGTCCATGCGGGCAACGACCGGTGGGGTGTGCGTGGTGTCACGATCGACACCACCCACCCCGAAGCCGTAGAAATGAACTCTCCCTAGAGAAAGGGAAGAGTACGGCTCCTGAAGATCTTGTTCATTGTAGTCCGCTTCCTCCCGTGCAAAGCAAAAGGCCTGGAATTTTGCGGAAGCTTTTCTCTGAAGCCGATCCCACTCCTCATGTTGTTCCTGAGTGTAGGAGTCAGTCTCCCAAGCATCCCACTCAGAGTCAGTCCACTCCTGTGGTGCCCAAGCGGGTGCATGAGAGTCCTCATCCCCCTGGGTGAGGTAGGCGGCAAAAGACAGGGATCCGTCGTCAGGGTACGTGCACACCGACTCCGAAGAGTCACAAATGTCTGGTGTGCCGTGTTCCCAACAGACTGCCTGAAAGGCCTCCTCCGAATGCTCATAAGCTGCCTGAAAGCGAGCTGTCAGAACATCCGTGAAGGCCCCCTCGGCTAGAGCCTCGGGGTCAAGCCGCATGGAGTGTGCCGCCAGGTGCTGCATGTGTGTACAGTCTGCCTGGCGGTGCCTCCCACCACAGGACCAACAGTTGCCCATGAACTGCTTGGAACCCGGGTGGAAGGTGACTCGGGTCTGCTGCGATTTTCCCTTGCCCTTCTTGCCTTTGCCTTTGCCTTTGCCTTTGCCTTTCCTGCCGATTCCCTGTGGCCAATTCCCCCCCTTCGGCAAGGGGGAGGCAGCGAATCGGAAACTCTTCCCCTTCCCCTTAAAGGGGTGGGAAGACCGAGCAGGATAGTATACATCACGCGGGCGGGGAGGGCGCAGGTCAGGGGCTCCCCTGGAATCCAGACCGCCACGTTCACCGTGGCGGTGTCCTGCATCATTATAGAAAGCGCTAGTCAGTTGCTTCGCTTTCCCTAGTGTGTTGTAGACTCGCTGAATCGCGAGTCCACAGCTCACCAGGGTCAGCTCAGCTTGTGTTTTGACCTTCTCAATCGCATAGTCCTCGTGCACCTGTTTGTAGGTGACGGGACAAGTGCGACGAAGAAACAGACGGACCGCATCTTCCCTCGAGATGTCGAGGCTAGAGTGTTGCCCCAAGTCAGTCGAAGCGTTACTGACTGCGTCAGTGAACGCTTTGATGAACTGCTTGGGGTTTACACCTGCCGGGACCTCTACCGTGGGTGTGAAAATGAAGTCCGTCTTGTCAAAGTCTTCGAGATCAGGCATTACGTCCCTGACTAAGGCGGTAAGAATTACTTTGCCGTCGTCAGGGAAGTAACGGTGAGCTTCCCGCACTGAAGCGAGCGCTGGCCCGCCACAGAGATACATACTCCAATAACTCCTTTAGGAGTTTGTTTGGAGTTGGCATCACTGTGGCGGTCGCGTCGGACAGCCGGAAAGCATGTGCGAAGAGGGGGTTAAACCGCGTGAGACGAGAGGTTAGCTCCTCAACGAGGGAGTCAAGTAGTGAACGAGCATTCGACTCGTCACCACAAAACCTCCACTCGTCAATGGCATCCCCCTTGCCACACAGCTTCGATTTAATTCCCCTCACAAGTGCTTCAATCTTCTGGTGGTCATCCAGAAAAGCTGCGGAGTCGGAATCAAACTTCTTTTCAGCCGCTGATTGTTGCGAAAGCGCAGCCACTGGTGTGGCCACCAGTTGGTCGAATTGTAATTGCCTCTTTGAGGCACCAGCCGGATGTGCTCTTAATCTCGCTGGTGCCATCAATTGGTACGGTGTAGAGGCCATGGTGAAATTTACAGTCGCGGTGATTGAACGTTAGTCTAGAAAATCCAATAAATCAAAATGTTCGGTGATCAAGGTTCTAAAAATTGTACTAAAAAGATCTCAGCAAGAGAAAACAAATTTACACTTGAACAATCTATAAAAAATAAGGGCAGGGGCTCAAAATGCGGGTTCAAAGGTTCAAATTTTACAGCCGCGGAGAGGGTAGGGTAAGAGAGGGTGGCGAGCGTGTCGTGAGGCTTGGTGATGACGCGCGTACTGCTTCGGAGGCTGCGGCTAGCTAGACCGGTCCGCCTGAGCCCTAGGCAATTGTGCTCACGAACGGAAATTCATCCTCTCTCTCACTCTACCCCTTCCGTGACTAGTGCGTTTAGAACCTCATGCCCGGATCTCAGCCTCAAGCCCCTATAAGAGCTTTAGCCAGCCATAATTGGCGGTTCTAACAAACCACCTTAGGCCGGTGGTGGGCGCAAACCTGTGTGAACAAACACGCAGTCAAGCACTACAAGTCAAGTGCAACACTCACATATGTCAACCGTGAAAACTGTGAAGCTATACACAAGATAATACGAAGTGTTATAGCTTCCGCCGAAAGAATGTGATGACAGCCCCTAAGGTGTCAGATGTGAAGTGACAGATGCTATGAACTGTCTGACTACCGAAGTCGATATCGGAGATGGCGCTGATGACAGTGAAGAAGTCATAGTAGTCGAACCGTATCGGTGATGACACAGATGATGATGACACTGTCGGCGTGCCAAATCCAGCATTGTGCGCACATATCAATCCCGCGCGGCTTGCGTCGCTTTGATCCGGAATTAGAAACCCTTTTCCTTTTGGTTGGTGTATCCGCATCAACCTCTTCTTGTTCTTCATCCTCCAGCTCTCCTTCCCCCTCCTCTACACCTTCTTCCTCATTTTCATCAAACTCTTCCTCCTCATCCACCTCTTCACCCTCCTCATCCTCCTCTCCAGTGCCTGAGTCCTTGTCCGGAACGCTGAAACCAGGTAACGATTATTAACGTTTTACAGCCCCTTTAAAAGAAACAAAGTCGGCAACTAATTGGGAAATACAAAGTCGGAAAGCCACCTGGCCTCCAAGTCTTCCTGCTCCTCTTCATGACTCCTCAACTCGCATGCCAAACAAAAATAATCCTCTTGCGCTTTCAAAGCCACTCCCTTTGTAAACCCAGGGTTACCACAAGTAGCGTGCATTGCTTGATCACAGCCGTCGCAAAAGTAGATCTGATTCTTTGTACGTTCTTTCTTCCCACATACATTGCAAGCGCACGCGGGATCTTCCATGTCCTTAATCGTCCAGATACGCGGACCGTCCCCTCCAAACAAGGTGCTCAACGTCATAATTGTACCACAAAACAGTTGCTGCTTTCTAGTTTCTAGCTTTTTCGGTTACCAATCCACGCTTAATATATCCGCATCCAACACAATATATACTCAAAATGTGTAAAACCTTGAAAAAACCTAGATAAAACCTAGGTAGACAACAAGGTTCAAGTACCGCACAGTAGGTGGGGTACTACGGTCTACTTGTACTAGCATTGTGTCATGATGTGACACACCGTCCCACATGACGTCTTCAGAGTGTCTTTGAATTTCTTGGAGTTGTCTTTGATTCTGATATGACACCACTGTTAAAGGTGTCATGCTGTCTTCGCCCTGTCTTCGAAGGCCTTATATATATATATACATCGTTTATATATACCCAACATCCACAGTGACCAGAGAAAGGTCCAAACCTTGAAAGGAGGTAATGGATAAACTTCATAAAATGAATAACAAGCCCGACAAGTAATTGAGGGTTGGAGAAACTATAGCCGTACTACTAGTCGACTGTCACTAACCTACTATATGAATATGACACCTGAATTCAGGCAGTGTGGTCACTTCTAGCAAGATCTGCAATGCCAACACATGGTATCATGGTTTGCCTGATGAGTGGTGGAGAGCACCGGAATCGGGCTTGTGTCGCTCGCGCGTGATTGGTCGATGGCAAATGATAATATATGACTGCCAGCGGTGATTGTTGAAGGGCAACATGTTGAAAGGGGAGCTTGGAAAAGTTGCCCTCAGTTATTAGTCTCTTGACCAAGATAAGAACCAAGCAAGTTACATGTTAGTTATAGGCTCGAAAGCCATGCTGGACATAGGGATATAACGAGAATATATCAGAGCACCATTCATATATATATATATACTTATTTAACTTAAAGTGGTTTGTATTATTAGGCCAAAGAGCCAATCTATCCTGCCTTGATATAAGTGGAGTATCAGGTCAAGTGCCAATATAACACAACGAAAATAGCAAACGAAACATAACATAAATAAAGAAAAATCAGTAAATAATGTCAAGTTAAGCGGCAATAATAAAAACCAGTACTTCCTACTAGCTTAAAAAGCATATGCAACAATTGCACCACACCAAGGCTTAATGCGTTGACCGTTGAGCTTTGCGGATGTCCTATCACCAGAACATGGACAAGACGAAGTACCTTGCTGTGAATCACGTTCGAGGCATTTTCCAGTTGTATGTCACAAGTTGCTGGCAACTAGCTGACTGGGTGTGTGAAAAAGTTTGTAGACCCATCCATCACTGGACTTGTGCAAGCTTAGACAAATATTATGGCATAACTTATGACAAATACAATTTCTGACAAATACTAGACATAAATCACTTTACATACTTCTTAAGTGTGTCGAGGAGAACTCACTTCGGCTGTCTACTAAGATGCTCCGAACTGCATCGACAACGGAAGGTCAGCCTAACCACAAGTACGTGGAGGACGGAGAGATCTTGAGTCTGCAACGGCAGGGGAAACACAACGGCAGCAGGCATTGATAACCTTGGGCAGTTTTACAAAAATTGGTGATAGGAAACAAGATTTATTATGATCGTTACGCAGGGATCGGCAGAACGCTTCTCGATATGAGAACAAACAGCTGGAAGTACATAAACTGCTGCGTGGTTATGATTAAAGCCGTTTCGCTACCGAGAAGCGGAATGACGTGAGAAGGTGTGTGCCAGAAAGAAAGGTAAAAGTGCTTGAATAAAATCGAGTAGAGATACTGTCTCCCTGAAAGTGGCTTTATCTTTCTCGCACAAGCGGGTATCACAAGCTGCCGACGGCTATGAAGACGGCAGAGTTGGGGGCTTCAAAGGAAACTGTCATGGAGGGGAAACGCCATCCTTGTGATCCATATGAGGAAGGTCTAGATGCATCCTTAAAGTTTGCAAAACATCGTTATGCCCGCAGAGAGCACGCTGAAAACATGAAATAGAAAGCATGAAAAAGAAAGTGAAATCGAGAACCTCAAAGAAAGCCAAGCTCGAAACAGGGTTTAGGTCAAATGTCGCGGGGGCAAGTCAAGCTCTTAAACGGGCCGAACACAGCGCCATAAAGGATAACAACTTGAGGATTGAAGCTGAGGCTCACACCTAACGAATTTTACGCAAAAAGCGCTTAAGCTTGGTCTTATTGCGACTCGAAAACTTTTAGCACGCTCTCGCAAAAGCGCGTATACCTCAGTAGCAGTCAGTACTGATGCCTCAGAGTGAGGCCTCCAGAAAATACTTTGTACAAGGATCCAATGAAAAAAGGCTGAAAAGAGGTCCTAGGGATGACCTCACCACACAACATCCAAGGAATGCCAACAGCGCCAAACTGAGCGACAAAAGACTTTACGTAGGGAAAAATAAGCTCTTAAAATCGGGTTATTTTAGCACACCAAGCATGGAGCATTACTGAAAGCTAAAACATGTCCGTTGAAGGTGACAACCCTCAACCTATTCGAGAAAAAGGGACATAGATGCGTCAACTTCCACTTCCAGAATTATCATCTGTTTAGAACCCTCTTAACTTTGAAAACTCCTTCGTAGTTTTGGTGCTTTGAGCATTCTTTAATGAGCCTTCTGTGGGGTCTTTTTCATTGCCATTTCTGCAGCACAATACACCCCGAACAGCACCACTGCTGTTCCAAAGCCAGGAAAGCAGTGTTGAATCTTAGTTTGGCAAAGCGGATGCTTGCGCCACGCATCGATATTTTTGAAGTTGATGCTCATTTTTAGCTGAAATGGGGTGAAATGTGAACCGCGATGAGTAACCACAATTTGGTGTGAGGTCGGAAAGCAGACGGTTTCCGACGCGAGGCAAGGTTCTCTGGACACTCGACTGGAACGTCCCAGAGGTTCGTCAACACGATCAGACTTGAGAGCCAACGCAAGAAAGCGGAATGGGAATCGGGAATGCCGAATTAGAGTTTTCTAATCGGCTACGGCTACAGAGCCGACAAATGACACATTTGTAATGGAAACTCGGCCGCTGCACTGCGTGTGGAAATTATAATGACATACGACTACCCTATACTAACCTAGCCCAAATCGGTACCCACAAGGTCCCACCTCTCACGGATGCTATCCCAAGGGGTACCCACACTCCCGACACCACGAGACATAAAATATCCGGCTCTCTCACTCAGAGTTAGGCTACGGTTCAAATACTTAGCTGGGGCTGAAACCCTCCAAAGCTACAGGGTACCTGCTCATCGCAAGTCAGGTATGTCGGTAATGCACCAACACCCAGCTAAGCCTACCGTACAACACTTAAAGCAGGAACTAGCATGAGGGTCCTTCGCAGGCCCCCATGAGGGATAACTGTTGCCAGCCTCTGCCAAACAGTCAGTACTTAAGAATTCCAAGTTTGACCTGAGGAAACCCGCTAGGGTTTTACACTTTTTGTTGATATTTTTTCGTAGAAGAAAAGTAGAGAGGATACCCTTGAGGTATTTTACTCGAACTTTTCCGGTTTGCTGCTGTGATATGCACCCTGTTAGCCTGCGGCGAAAGCCGCAGGCAGTGAAGGCGAAAAATAATTGAATAACAGCTTAAAAGCACTGCTGGAAAAGCACCCCTTTGGGGTGCTTGGAAGGCAGCGCTAGTCACACATAAAAACAAGAGCAAACTAACGAAAAAATAAAGGTGCTAATTCCTTTGTCCGCCTCCTTGAAACAGATATGGCCGAACCCATAACCCACGCGGAGTGGATAAGCACCAAAGAGTTGGCGGCCAAAATCGAGAGCGCGCTGGCAGAGGATTACATAGACCAGCACTTGAGAGGCCAGTACGAGCTCTTCTTCGAGAGCCTGCTGGAAAAGATAAATGAAGAGAGCGATAGCTCGCTTTCGTTCGCTGAGATCACGACGAACGAAACCGCGTATGAGTACCTGACGTGGGTTGCTACAAAGGGATTCTCATACGGCGTGTGGGCCGGTGGAAAGATCGGTTTTAAATACGGGGACGATCGCCAAGCAGAGGAATACCTGGCAACGCTCGAAGATCAAGGTATGATACAAAGAGAGGGTGTACTGAGTAAAAGACCGAAGAAATAGGCGGGATAGCGAAGCTCAGTCTGCTTTTTAAGATTTTACTGGTTTTTCTTGTTACACCTGCTTTGGAAACTAAAACTTCATCCCCCGAAACGCCCACGGGAATCTGGTGGAACGACAGGGGTGGGCACGAAACACTATGTCGCGCTCCTGGAACTCCTGGCGAGGGAGCGCTACTACGTGAAGCATTACGAGAACTTCGCGTGGGTCCAGGTGAGTCCGACCAGCAGCAGTCTCAAAGACCAACAAAGAACATCAAAAGAGAAAGCGGAAAACTGACGATAAACGCACAGCATCTCGGGTGCACCACGGTCAGTTTGGAACTCAAGGCTAACGGAAAAGATCTACTCACTTTCATCAGAAACGAATCTCGGACTGGGACAGACATTACTGTAGCATTAAATAGAAAGGAGAGAAAGAGTACAGAATTAAAGGAGCAAGAGAGTACAGGTCGCAAGACATTAAATCGCATAAAGCACACGACATTACAACGCAAGCGAAACCGCGGACTGACTCTCAGGGAAGTCTTGGTTTCACGATCGGAAATAACAGAGCAGGGAAAACAGACGCTTAACGCACAGCATCTCGGGTGCACCACGGCTAGAACGGAACTCAAGGCTAATAGAAACGATTTACTTACGTTCACCAGAAACCGGTCTCGGAGTGGGACAGACATCACAGGAGCATTAAGTAGCAAGGAGAGAAAGAATACAGAATCAAAGGAGCAAGAGAGTACAAGTAGCAAGACATTAAAGCGCACCAAGCACCTGACATTACAACTTAAGCGACACTGCGAACTGACGCTCAGGGAAGTCTTGTTTTCACGATCGGAAATAACAGAGCGGGGAAAATTGAAATACGCATCCTGGCCTAATCAGACACACGCGAAACACGAAGCTTACACTGGTAAAAAGCCACGGGAACAAAAGGGGCGAACAGCTGTTTGTTTGCGATCGGGTGAAACAGGAGGTGGAACTGGCGGGGGAGGAAGAAGCAGAAGATCAAGCCGAAGAAGAAGAGGTTCTTACTTCTCTCTAATAATCTCACCCCAAAGACCTGACCCGTTGTGTATAAGCTACCTCGATCTCAATAGGAAAAGAACAAAAGAGAGTGAGGCTATGATAGAAAGTCAGAAGCAAGCTGAAATTAAGCAGAATTCACACCACAAAGCTACAGCCTCGGACATTCCGTTACGGTTGCAGCACTCACATACCTCACACAAGCTCCTTTGTGAACGGCTGTCACAACTACTGGTATGCTTCAAAATTGAACCGACACTTAGCAGTCTACCTACTGAGTTTAAAAACAAGCTTGCTAGCGTCATTGGTGCACCGTTGTTGCCTGTTTTTCACAAGCCCCCAAGTGAACGGCGGTCACAACCCCAGGTGTACTCCAGTTTTAAAACGACATCTTGCTTGCTACACACCGTCTTGAGAAACAAGCCCACTTGTGACATTGGTACAGAGCTGTATGCTTCTTACAAGTTCAAAAGTGAACGGTGGTCACAAGCACTGGTATGCCTTAGAACCGAATCGACACCTTGCTGTTTACTTGCTGACCCAAGGAATAAACTCACTAGTGGCATTGGCACACCGGTGTGGACTGTTCCCCACGAGCCTCCAAGTGAACGGCGGTCACAACTACCGGAGGGCAACAGAATTGAATCGACAACTGGCTGCCTTCCAACCTTCTCTAAAAATAAGTCTGCTTGTAGCATTGGTACACTGCTGCTGTCTGCTTCCCATAAGTTCATAAGAGAACGGTGGTCACAAACTCACTGGACACAGGGCTTAAGGGCTGTCTGTACCCAGTACCTGCAGAGTAGAGCAGATTTGTGCTTGTGCAACACACAACTTACAGGGCACCACACAAAGCCGAGAGGCAAGCTGCTTATACCATTTACCAAACACGGGGCCGAACGGCCCGTCGCCCATACTTCTTACCATACACAGAACAGAGCAGAGTTATGCTTTTGCAACTCACAACTCACAAGGCACTGCACAAAGCCGAGAGGCAAGCTGCTAATTTCATGTACTAAACACGGGACCGAGCGGCCTGATGCCTGTACTAATTACCATACACAGAACAGAGCAGAGTTATGCATGTGCAACTCACAACTCACAGGACACCACACAAAGCCGAGAGGCAAGCTGCTTATACCATGTACCAAACACGGAACCGAACGGCCTGCCGCTCATACCTCTTACCATACACAGAACAGAGCAGAGTTATGCTTGTGCAACTCACAACTCACAGGGCACCACACAAAGCCGAGAGGCAAGCTGCTCATACCATGCACCAAACACGGGAGCGAAAGGTTTGCTGCTCATACTTTTCACCATACACAGAACAGAGCAGAGTTGTGTTTGAGCAACTCACAACTCACAGGGCACCACACAAAGCCGAGAGGCAAGCTGCTTATACCATGTACTAAACACGGGACCGAGCGGCCTGCTGTTCATACTTCTTACCATACACAGAACAGAGCAGAGTTATGCTTGTGTAACTCACAACTTACAGGGCACCACACAAAACCGAGAGGCAAGCTGCTTATAACACGCACCAAACACGGGACCGAGCGGCCTGTTTCTCATACTTCTTACTATATCCAGAGCAGAGCAGAGTCATGTTTGTGCAACTCAAAACTCACAGGGCACCACACAAAGCCGAGAAGCAAGCTGCTTATACCATGTACCAAACACGGGACCGAGCGGTTTGCTGCTCATACTTCTAACCATATACAGAACAGAGCAGAGTCATGTTTGTGCAACTCACAACTCACAGAGCACCACACAAAACCGAGAGGCAAGCTGCTTATAACACGCACCAAACACGGGACCGAGCGGCCTGTTTCTCATACTTCTTACTATATACAGAACAGAGCAGAGTCATGTTTGTGCAACTCAAAACTCACAGGGCACCACACGAAGCTGAGAGGCAAGCTGCTTATACCATGTACCAAACACGGGACCGAGCGGTTTGCTGCTCATACTTCTTACCATACACAGAACAGAGCAGAGTTATGCTTGTGCAACTCACAACTCACAGGGCACCACACAAAGCAGAGAGGCAAGCTGCTAATTCCATGTACCAAACACGGGACCGAGCGGCCTGATGCTTGTACTTCTTACAATACACAGAACAGAACTGAGTTATTCGTGTGCAACACACAACTCACAGGGCACCACACAAAGCCGAGAGGCAAGCTGCTTATACCATGTACCAAACACGAAACCGAGCGGCCTGCTGCTCATACTTTTTACCATACACAGAACAGAGCAGAGTTATGCTTGTGCAACTCACAACTCACAGGGCACCACACAAAGCCGAGAGGCAAGCTGCTTATACCATGTACCAAACACGGGACCGAGCGGCCTGCTGCTTATACTTTATATACACGGAACAGAACAGAGTTATGCCTGTGCAACTTAAAACTCACAGGGCACCACACAAAGCAGGGAGGCAAGTCTCTTATACCATGTACTAAACACGAGCTTGAGTGGTCTGTTGTTCTTGCTTCTTACCATACACAGAACAGAGCAGAGTTATGCTTGTGCAACTCAAAACTCTCGGGGCGCCACACAAAGGTGAGAGGCAAGCTGCTTATACCATGTACCAAACATGGGACCGAGCGGCCTGCTGCTCATACTTCTCACCATACACAGAACAGAGAAGAGTTATGCTTGTACAACTCAAAACTCACAGGGCACCACACAAAGCCGAGAGGCAAGCTGCTTATACCATGCACCATGCACGGGACCGAGCAGCATGCTACCTGTACTTCTTACCATACGCAAACCAGAGCAGAGTTATGCCTGTGCAACTCACAACTCACAGGGCACCACACAAAGCCGAGATGCAAGCTGCCTACACCATGCACCAAACACGGGACTGAGCGGCCTGCCGCTCATACTTCTTACCATACACAGAACAGAGCAGAGTCATGCTTGTGCAACTCACAACTCACAGGGCACCACACAAAGCCGAGAGGCAAGCTGTTAATACCATGTACCAAACACGGGACCGAGCGGCCTGCTGCTCATACTTCTTATACACAGAACAGAGCAGAGTTATGCTTGTACAACCCACAACTCTCAGGGCACCACACAAAGCCGAGAGGCAAGCTGCCTATTCCATGTACCAAACACGGGACCGAGCGGCCTGCTGCTCATACTTCTTACCATACACAGAACAGAGCAGAGTTATGCTTGTGCAACTCACAACTCACAAGGCGCCACACAAAGACGAGAGGTAAGCTGCTTATACCACGTACCAAACACGGGACCGAGCGGCCTGCTGCTCATACTTCCCACCATACACAGAACTGAGCAGAGTTATGCTTGCGCAACTCACAACTCACAGGGCAGAACAAACTGTCGCTAGTACTCCACGATACATACAACATAGAGGAACCTGCTGTTTATGCTATTTACAACACACCGAGCCAACAAGCCTGTTGTGTATACCACCCACAAGACCCAGAACCAAGAAACAGGGGGACTAGGGCATTCACAACACATAGGACAAAAAAGCCTGCTGACATTACTACCCCCCACACAAAATACCTTGCGGAAGGCAACATATGCCACTCACCACACATAGACACATACCCACAATATTTATGTCAGTTAGCTTACACGGGACTTCGAAACCTGCCACACATGTTACTCTTCATACACATAAAAGAGCAGATTGCTTTCCCTGCCAGCCACCACAAATGGAGCACAGAGGTGGGAAACACATGCCACTTTCCACACACAGGAAGGCTCGGTACACTGCACATGCCACCCTCATCATACAGGAATGAGTGGCCTGCCTCTTCCAACACTCACTGCACAGGGAAAAAAGTGGCTGGTTGTGAAATGTCCGCCATAGTGTGGGGGTTGCACCGGGTCTCAGATGGAAACACTGCCACCGAGCCTGCACCGGCTCAATCGAAAGAAAGACTGAGTCTCCTAAAGTCTCCTAGACATGGTATAGGCCTTTTGCCAATAGAGTATGGTATGGAAAGGATTGCTGCCCATACCACTCACCGTACACAGAGTAATTCAGAATCCATGTTGTTCAACACGGGTTGCTTTAACATTGCACCGACACTTTGTTGCACACTCAATGCATTCGAAAACAAGCCTACAAATGTTAATGGTATCTTGCCACTGACTGTCTCCTTCAAAACAAACAGTCTCCCACAACACAGTGCACCAAGTGAAAGACTGCACCGGTCACACACGAGACACAGAAGAATGAGTCTGTTCCCCCATGCCACTCGCTATGATGGGCATAGAAAAGAGTTCATTGGTGGCAATGGCACCCTTTCACCGCCTGATTTACTTCCTATGCATGGGAGGAGGAGGACTGAAGCATGTGCCACACACTACATACAGGCCTTAAGAGCTGACTGTAACTGCCAATTGCACCACACAAAGTCGAGAGGCAAGCTGATCATATCACGTACTGAGCACGGGACCGAGTGGCCTGCTGCTCATACCTCCCACTACACACAGAACAGAGCTGAGTGCTGTTGGTGCAACTCACAATTTACTTCCGATTCCAACACTCACTACACACGGGGAAATGCGGCTGGTTGTGAAATATCTGCCGTATTGTGTTGGTGGCACCAGGCTTCAGATGGAAACTCTGTTACCGAGCCCGCACCGGTCAAACCTAAAAAAAGACTGATTTTCAAAAAGTCTTTCAGACATGGTATAGGCTTTCTGCCTTGGGAGTACAAAGTTAAGGGCCCGGACAGCACAAGCCTCCCATGTGAGTGCTCTGGGGGCAGCCCACGGTCTACCCTCACCCCCAACACAACACCTCGAACACGGAATGACCAAACAGGCCATCATGCACACAGCACCTTGCACAATGTTTTCATATGCTTTATGACTTGGCATCCGAACAACATGAAGGGTCACGGACAGAACACTCTTATCACTTTATGCTCTGTGTACAGTATTAGGCAGGGGGTATTTAACTGTCACACAATGTATAGTAAGCTCACGAGCTCTGTACCTTTAGCATTACCCTTGAACCACTTTTGCATTGAGCACCATGCTCTTTGTATTAGAGGATCACTCACCCGTTT
>LGRX02028869.1:0-16446 GCA_001247695.2 Cymbomonas tetramitiformis | reverse complement strand
GAGTTATGCTTGTACAACCCACAACTCTCAGGGCAACACACAAAGCCGAGAGGCAAGCTGCCTATTCCATGCACCAAACACGGGACCGAGCGGCCTGCTGCTCATACTTCTTACCACACACAGAACAGAGCAGAGTTATGCTTGTGCAACTCACAACTCATAAGGCACCACACAAAGACGAGAGGTAAACTGCTTATACCACGTACCAAACACGGGACCGAGCGGCCCTCTGCTCATACTTCCTACCATACACAGAACAGAGCAGAGTTATGCTTGTCCAACTCGCAACTCACAGGGCAGAACAAACTGTCGCTAGTACCCCATGACACACACAACATAGAGGAACATGCTGTTTATGCTATTTACAACACACCGAGCCAACAAGCCTGTTGTGTATACCACCCACAAGACCCAGAACCAAGAAACAGGGGGACTAGGGCATTCACAACACATAGGACAAAAAAGCCTGCTGACATTGCTACCCTTCACACAAAATACCCTGCGGAAGGCAACATATGCCACTCACCACACATAGATACATACCCACAATATTTATGTCAGTTAGCTTACACGGGACTTCGAAACCTGCCACACATGTTACTCTTCATGCACATAAAAGAGCAGATTGCTTTCCCTGTCAGCCACCACAAATGGAGCACAGAGGTGGGAAACACATGCCACTTTCCACACACAGGAAGGCTCGGTACACTGCACATGCCACCCTCATCATACAGGAATGAGTGGCCTGCCTCTTCCAACACTCACTGCACAGGGAAAAAAGTGGCTGGTTGTGAAATGTCCGCCATAGTGTGGGGGTTGCACCGGGTCTCAGATGGAAACACTGCCACCGAGCCTGCACCGGCTCAATCGAAAGAAAGACTGAGTCTCCTAAAGTCTCCTAGACATGGTATAGGCCTTTTGCCAATAGAGTATGGTATGGAAAGGATTGCTGCCCATACCACTCACCGTACACAGAGTAATTCAGAATCCATGTTGTTCAACACGGGTTGCTTTAACATTGCACCGACACTTTGTTGCACACTCAATGCATTCGAAAACAAGCCTACAAATGTTAATGGTATCTTGCCACTGACTGTCTCCTTCAAAACAAACAGTCTCCCACAACACAGTGCACTAAGTGAAAGACTGCACCGGTCACACACGAGACACAGAAGAATGAGTTTGTTCCCCCATGCCACTCGCTATGATGGGCATAGAAAAGAGTTCATTGGTGGCAATGGCACCCTTTCACCGCCTGATTTACTTCCTATGCATGGGAGGAGGAGGACTGAAGCATGTGCCACACACTACATACAGGCCTTAAGAGCTGACTGTAACTGCCAATTGCACCACACAAAGTCGAGAGGCAAGCTGATCATATCACGTACTGAGCACGGGACCGAGTGGCCTGCTGCTCATACCTCCCACTACACACAGAACAGAGCTGAGTGCTGTTGGTGCAACTCACAATTTACTTCCGATTCCAACACTCACTACACACGGGGAAATGCGGCTGGTTGTGAAATATCTGCCGTATTGTGTTGGTGGCACCAGGCTTCAGATGGAAACTCTGTTACCGAGCCCGCACCGGTCAAACCTAAAAAAAGACTGATTTTCAAAAAGTCTTTCAGACATGGTATAGGCTTTCTGCCTTGGGAGTACAAAGTTAAGGGCCCGGACAGCACAAGCCTCCCATGTGAGTGCTCTGGGGGCAGCCCACGGTCTACCCTCACCCCCAACACAACACCTCGAACACGGAATGACCAAACAGGCCATCATGCACACAGCACCTTGCACAATGTTTTCATATGCTTTATGACTTGGCATCCGAACAACATGAAGGGTCACGGACAGAACACTCTTATCACTTTATGCTCTGTGTACAGTATTAGGCAGGGGGTATTTAACTGTCACACAATGTATAGTAAGCTCACGAGCTCTGTACCTTTAGCATTACCCTTGAACCACTTTTGCATTGAGCACCATGCTCTTTGTATTAGAGGATCACTCACCCGTTTGCCACAAAGTAGTACTCACCATGAGTTTTGCTTGCAGGAAAACGATGTACCATGTGATCTATGTGGGAGAGCCATAGAGCTCCTTGATGGAGAAATGGCATATTCATGCGGACTTTGCACATATGATACACTCTGCATTGGGTGTATTGACTGCTGCCGCAAGTGCCACACATGGGTATGCACGGGGAGCTGGATGGGAGGCACTTGTGGCCAACATTTCACTCATGCTGTAAGAGAAGAAGAATACACCATTTGTGCAGCCTGTGAGCAATTGTCATAGAGAAAAGAGCTATAGGAACAATAAACAATAGAGCTGCCAAATCAAAAAACAGAAAGAATAGTGTACTTACATTTGTTTTATGTATAGCTATTCTAATTAATTACACACTCACCAGTAAAGGTAACCGTCACACACTTAACACACAAGGAAAAGATAAAAATAAGCACCGGAAGCCCCAGTATAACACAAACCGTGCTAAATCTTGTATGCACACACATAAGTATTACTGCAAGTTGATATTGGAGCATGTCACACAGGAAGGAGTCAAAGGAGGTGGTACCTTCCTGGCCGGGAAAACCAACCTGGCGGATGAGGATGGCCTGAAGCAGCTGGCTGAGGCTTTCAAGTCGGGGGAACTGACCAATGAGATTGACTTGACCGACCTGTTGACTGAACCAGCGGAACTCAGAGGTCAGATGAGGTTTTTTAGGAAGACGGGAAGGAGAATGATGGGCATTACTGACAAGGAAATGGAAGCAGTAAAGAAAGCTGTGAAGGAAACAGTCCAGAAGGCAGGAGGAAACCCCAGCTTGATCACAGCCACTGCCCTGACATATGGACTTGGAAAGGCACCCTTTGTCCTGATTGCTAACATCGATATCGAAATGGTTCAGCCAGTGTTTGATATGATCCAGCTGGAGGCACAGGGAGTCACCTGGGGGATTAGGGCCCACAACATTGGGAACCTCTATCAGGAAGCTCGCTTCTCCTGGAAGCCTATGAGTAGGAAAGGGGCTCAAATGAGGATGAAGGCAAAGGATGCGGAGAGATATTTCTGGATGCACCCTGCCACGAGCATGCTGGTGGAAGAGGTGGTATTCACATATGACCGTCTCCACCCTACTACAGATGTTCACCAACTGGTACGACCCGCCTATAAAACTTGCCTGAAAGCAAAACTTGAAGCCATAATTCAAATGAAGGCGGGGTCACTCACGATGTTAGGCATGTTCATTCCAACAGGGTTCAAAGATGAAAGGACAATCACACCACAAGAAAGGGAATTGGCACACCCACTGACAGTAAAAAGGAACCAGCATGTGAATCATTGTAACCCTCGGACAGAAAGTCATTTGATTGGGCTCTTCGTTGACCAGGTGCTCTACCTGAAGCTCAAGGCAAACGTTGAGAAAGGCGGAGATGGGTCTGTGAACTCCTCTGATGACCCCGCAATGATTCTCAGCTTCCCCACTGAGATAATCCTGGGAGGGCTTGGGACACTGAGGCTCACCTATTTTAATGGCTTTAACCCCTAAACTGCGGAGGGAATTTTTTACCAAAAACGATTCTTTTGCAAATTCACTTTTATCATCGTGCATCTCGACGTGTCACGTGTGCACAATAGCATTTACCATTCGATACCCATACACAAACATTTTGGGCCATCATACACACGTAATTTCGGAATATATATCGATATATCGAGAATATACAAGCAAAAATATCGGGTTTTTGGAGATCATGTTTCCGGGAAATGCTCTCTCACGACCACAACTTCGAGTGTTGGATTTGCCCACGCCCATCAAACTACGAGGTTTATGCATGGTTTCAGATATACAACGAGTTTGGGGGGTAAATGTCACTTATATATCGAAATACGTAGCAATATAGGTGAAAAAAACACCGAAAAACAAGAAAAAACATTAGATTTTCAATGTTTTCCATACTTAAGACCAGGTTTGGTGTTTTTGGGGGAAAAGCTGTGTAGAAAGTCGGTGTATGCTCCACGTGAGATGCGTTGCGGTTTGATATGACAATATACAATTAAACATTTCACACACGTGGCCAATAAAGCATGTAGCACGATTTTACGCGTTTTAAAAGCGATTTCTTCGATTTCACATCACACGAGAATGGCAAACTTTGAGGTTTCACGGACGTGAGAAATGCTTCTAAGTGAGATATATATCATTGATATATGGATAAAGTAAGTCGATGCATTTTAGGAATACATGTTCAGGTAGACGTATACAACTTAGGTGAGTGATTCCGACCACTGTCCTTGACACAAGTGGCCGAGGAATGAATTTGAAAGTAAGTCCGTTGATGAGCTAGCTCATCACATAGCAGTTTAGGGGTTAACTACTGCATGTCGCCCACCCATGACGACCAGCCTGAGGTGTCGAGGCTAAACCACATCCAGTGCATGTGTTATTCACACAGAATGATGCTTCAGGCTCCGGGGGACGGGACAGCTACCCCTACTCCTAAGAAGCAGGACAAGAGGCCCCGCACCACTCCAGGAACTGACAAGGAGGCTGCAAAGATGCAGAAGCAATTCATGGACAACATGGAGAAATGAGACCAGCCACAGGAATAGAACCAGCTTGTAGCCACGAAAGAAGCACAAGCAGGTTAAGGCAGACAATTAATAGAAGCCTAGGAAACAGACATCCTAAAAACTATTTGTTACGCACCTGCCCCGTGGGAACCCCGTTGCATAGCACGGTGACAATGCAGACGGGGGACCGCCCAGAAAACCCCGAGCCTGGTGTAATTTGTAAAAGCTTCTGCTGCTGTAAATGGTGTATAACCGCTGCCCAAAATGACGGTGATCCCAAAATGCAGAGTGACGGGGAGGGGGGCTTTTTACGGCGCACGAAGCAACGAAGGGGCCTCAGGACCGGTGCAAGCTTGGAGCAAAGGAGCTCCCCAATAGAAGGTATGGCAACCGTTACCCTGCATATCATAACTTACTTACTTTATGCCCGAAGGAAACAACTGAGGGAAGCTTTTACCATAACACAAGGACCTATAGTTATGCTCTTGCACACAATATGTCACCTTGCAAGGAAAAAACCAAGACAAGGAAACCAGATTAGGCAAGGACCAAGGACATTCATCAGATGGGCTCACAGGAAAACCAAATACAGGTTACAATACACGGGGAAAACCCAGAAAAGGTCTGTACTAACCAAAGCCCAAGCTGCATCAGGGGAGTTTATTACAACACAAAGAACTGATAGCAGGACCAAATGGAAAACAATTAAGGCAAGATTCAAGACAATGAAGGATGCATCAGGAAGAACCCTCACAACACAAAGGAGGGGAAAACGGACCAAATATGAACTGAACACACATATGCATATACCTGCAAGGAAAGAACTCTGTAAGACACTATCAGAAAAGAAACAACACTCACACATCCACACAGAAGTAGACAAACCCAGTAACCATGAACAAACAAGGAATCCCAGCCAACTGGAATCGAGCGCAACAAAATCACCTACTAAGATGTTAGATACTATACACCCTGGAAGCAGTATGACCAAATTGCCATTTACCAGGAGAGAGGTCATAAGGGGAAAAGGGGGACAGCTCACTGAGTCACCAACCTTAAACAATAACCGGCTTGAAGCAGAAGCAGTTTACAACGGAGAAGGGATTGACTCGGATCAGCTCGACGAAGCTCTCAGACTACAGGACAAAAGCTCGATCCCCCCCATAGGCTATGATGAGCTCCTTTCAAAACTGGAAACCGGGGAATTAAGCTTCTTACACCTCATTAGAAAAGCATTGGGCAAACATCTGAGGACCCACTTTGGGGTAAGCAACGGTGAACATTGGAGACTCATAACACTTCGAATTACAACAGAACAACATATAGAAGCCTATATCTATGATTCCCTTGGAGCAATGACAGCAACCGAAACACAAAGCAAACTTGAAGGGGCGCTCTCCGCTTGGTTGCATGCCCATCATAAAACCATGAAAGGGAAGAGTTGGAATGTAGAGGTATCAACTTTCAGACAACAATTGGATAATCACACTTGTGGGATATGGGTTATTAGAACAGCGGAGAAATGGAGGCAATGGTGTGATAGGAGCGGGCACATACCATTCTTCACCTATTTAAAAGAAGGAAACACTGAAGGGGAGCACCACAGTTCTGAGGCTACATTACACATCCAGGACTTACAAGAAGAAATTCAAGATAGGATTACTCAACCCAAGGATGCAAGAGGGAGCATCAATAGCGACATTTCAAAATACAACCCTGTATACAGTAGAAAAGGAGTCATCTCCGTAACCAACATTGAGACTCTGTGCAGAAAACTGAAGCTAGACTTCACTTGTACCAACAACGAGCATATTCTTTATGAAATGATAAACGGGAGCCAAAAGGAATATAACAATAACACCAACAAACTTCCCCAGACAAAACACCACACCTATATCCATCACCAAAGTCAGGAATGGACATTGGCAATACACCTGAAACATAAGAACACCGTCCTCCTAATCAAACCTTTCACAAAAATGGGAAAGGAAAGTCATGACAATGAGACACCAGTATATAAACACTTAGGCCTCAGATGTGAGATCGATGCTCAAAACAAAGGCCTCCTTGTCCTCCACACAGCAGTTAAAATTCAGGAAATCCTTCAAAATCTCAGATATGCAGGAGAGCACCAGTTAGAAAGAGACATCATAAACAGCATGACCACCTCCAACATCAAGTACCACCACGGTAACGGGAAATTCACCAGAAATGAGAAGTTAAACAACAGGGGAGCGGTAGCCATTATCAGGGAGCAGCTCAGATATGGGAATATAACCCTGACAAAATAGCGCAAAACAGAGAACTCTGGGGAAATCAAGAGGTGGTTGGAGGCATAAGAGCAGGAAAAGTTACGGCTTCTAATGTTCAAAGCAAAAGGAACACTCCCAGAACCACAGGCCTGCGGCACCAGGCGGGGAAAAAACTGAGGAAGAAGATCCAAAATTGTGAGCGGACAAAAAACATCTTTTTCCACAAAAACCTTTATGGAACGGATGGAAGATGCATTAAGCAAAAGGCAAAGCACTCACGGAATGAGGCGGAGAACATGCGGCTGCAGGATCTACAGAGAGCCCAAGGGAGAAAGGAACATATTATAGTAATGGGAATGAACATGAGAGGCTTGAGACACACAAAGGAGGACCAGGACAGTATGATAAAACTAGAGACCATCTGCAACTTGGTGCTAGACAGAAAAGCACACATCATATGTGTCTCTGAGACCAAGATCTCAAACACAAGTTTGCCAATGGTCAAAACCTTGATGTCCCAAAAAGGTCTGAGCTTTAGAATTTCACACACGGATGAAAAGGCTAGTATAGGGTCCCTCATAGTATGGAATCCCAAGGATATTCCGCTGACACCCAATGCAACTTATGTTGACGGGGTGCAAAAAAGGTCAGTTATGATTCGGTTTACGGGCATTAAGGGTTTCTCATTTTCGGTGGCAAGCGGGTATATGAACGATGCCAGCCTCAAAGAAGAACAAGAGGATTTCTACAAAACACTTAAGGATTGGGCAGCCAAATCAGGCGACAACAGAAACAAGGCGCATATAGAAATAGGAGACAAAAACTGCACACTGACCCAGAGCCAAAGGATAACAAAAGGTCAGCAGATGTCGTATAAAGACCACCAGACAAAGAATAAACACCTCTTAAGTTATTTCAATGATGACAGGACAACACTAACAGAACTCGTCACACATATGCACCCCGAATGTAATGAAATATTCACAAGGATTGTAAACAACAGCTCAAAAGCAAAACTAACTCATATAATGGCAAACAAAGGAATGGAAGATAGAACAGCTGCTGCTGGCTGGCTCGAAATAAACCCATACATAGTTTCAGACCACGGAATAGTCTGGGCTCAGATTGACATCAGAAGAGAGCAGATACACCCCGAAAAACTGAAACATACATATACAGAAGAAGCACGCATGAGTGGAGCAAACGACACCACCCATGACAAGTACCCTGGCTTCCCAGTCAGACTGGAGCACACACAGACAGTAAGAGACACTAAAAAGCTTACTAAGGCTGCGATTGCTAGATTACTGGGGGAAAATGGATACACCATAAAGCATTTTGCAAATGCAAGCATCGAACAAAACAATGCAGCACAAGCAATAAACACTGTCTTAGGTGACACCACAGACTACAATATGAAAAAGGAGGATATTCACGGAGACAAACTAAAAGAAAACTCAAGCACATGGAAGGGGAAGCTGACGAGCACAAAAGGTAGCATAAAGTGGCATAACAAAACCAAAGAATGGTGGATACATATGAACTCACCCTGGAATTCTGCACACATCAGGTCTAGGGGCAATGGCATGCCAGAGGGCGTGACACAGCAGGGGTACACAAAAATTGGTAATCTTTGGAGCTTGAAATTCCCAATCAATTATGGGGAAAAAGATGTCTTAAAATACCTTAAAACACACTTTCATTTGGGGAACACTGAAGTCTTAAAACTCGAAGGACCTAAGGAGCATGAAGAAGGGCACATATGGGACATCTGCATGCATCAGAACCTGCAAGCAGAGCACTGGAGTCATTGTGGCAAACCCCTATTAGCACTTGACAAAACCAAAGCATACAACTTCAAATATGCCACCGGGTGGAAAGCCTACACAGAAAGACTTCAAAAACTAGTAGACACAAACAAAGAATCGGAGGGCAGTAAAGAGAATATAGATAGCTGTAGGTCCCGTGAAGAAGATACGGACCACACTTGGGACTTCATCCATGAATCAGCAAGCACAGCGGCGTGTGCTGCATTTGGAACAAGGGGGAAAAAGATGCACAAAAGGCCGGTCCCATCAGCCACGTCAAACTATCTATACAAATGGCTTCAGTCACTGAGAAAAGCACACCGGATGCTGGGAATGGCAGAAAATGAAAAGGACCTGGAAGCAACAGATTGCCTCATCAACACTATACCTTGTGACAGTCTTCGCAGGAAGCCACAGGAAACGGCTGAGGCATGGGGTAACAGACTTGAGGCAAACCTGCCAACAGTCACAAAAGCATTCCAAGAGAGCAGACTAAAGGACATAAGATATTGGAAGCTCCGGGAGAAGGAAGAGATGCAATATTTGTTTGCAAAGAAGGTTTCAACTTTCTTGGACAGAGCCTTAGGAAACAAGAAAGGGATGGAAAAGGGTGCAGCACCAGAATATGATGATAAAGGTGAGATACCGCCCACAGCAAATGAAAGGAAGCAAGCCATCCTAAAGGAATATAAAGAAAACAAACTTTTTTCCACAAAACCCGAAGCACCCGAGCATCTACCGCCATGGTTGAGATCAATCTTAAAGAACAGCCCCAGACTCCCCCAGTATGTCATTGAGCAGCTAGCAGAACCTATACTCATGAAGGAGCTGGAGGCAGTTTATCCCTACATTCTGGGAAAACCAGAAGACGCGTCTTCTGAACGTCTTCTGAACATCTTCTGAACGTCTTCTGAGACGTCTTCTGGGTCCAGAAGACACCCAAAAGACGTCCAGAAGACGTCTTCGGCGCGCATTCTAATGTCTACCATCTTCTGGTTTCCAGAAGACGTGCAGAAGATCTTCCGGGAAGACATCCAGAAGTTATCTTCTGGACGTCTTCTGCATGTCTTCTAAATCCCGGAAGACGTCTTCTTGATATCTTTTAGGCGTCTTCTGTACATCTTCCCGGAAGATCTTCTGGACGTCTTCTGAAACTCAGAAGATGGTAGACATTAGAAGACGCGTAGAAGACGTCTTCTAGATGTCTTCTGGATATCTTCTGGAACCCAGAAGACATCTTCCGGAACCCAGAAGACATCTTCCGGAATCCAGAAGATGTACAGAAGTCATGCAGAAGACGTTCAGAAGATATCTTCTGAATGCCTTCTGCATGTCTAATAAATTTCAACATTCGTATACGCATTCGCGAGGAATATTTTTAGGCTGAAATAAGCTTGCAAGAAGGATGAGTGCAAACAAGATGTATGGCATAATACACTTCTCGCCATCCTTAACAAACATATTCTCAATGTTTGATACACGACAAGAGATGATTTATTTGTGTGGAAGGCTAAGATGCTTTCGAGACTAAAATTGCTTTAACAATATTACTTTTCAATCAAGAACCTAATCATAAGGAGGGCCACACATATTATTATCCTAACTAGCTAAGTGTCTAGAACTACTTCACATTCATGTTCTAAACAACTAGTCTAATTACCTAGAAACGATGTTCAACTAACATGCACACATGGCATAGGTCTTGGACCACACAAAAACATGGGTTTTCCACTCGCTCGTTTTTAACCGATCTGAAAAACAACGCACACCAAAATACCAACACTTAGTAGAGTGAAAACACACAATGAATACAAGCACAAATTCCTATGAAGGGTAAGGTAAGTACCTTTACTCTTCTAGTTGTGGGCGATGGGCTGAAAATGCGCTTTTCCCACTTGCTCATTTTCAGCCAATCTGAAAAACAAAGCGCAACTCAAAACCAAAGGTTAGTAAAGCGGAAAAACACAACGCATAAAGGCAGTATTTTTTAGGTGTGACACTAGGGGATGATAGAGCAAATACCTTTACTTGTGGTGTTGAGGTTGGGCTGAAAATTTACCTTTTGGACTAGGTCATTTTCAGCCGATCTGAAAAACAAAGCGCAACACAAAACCAAAGGTTAGTAAAGCGCAAAAATAGCACGAGACGAAATACAAGATTACCGAAGGAAAACAAAAAGGCCTAGTGGTGTGAGTTGGAATCGAACCAACATCATCTCGTCCAAAGGACGAGCGAGAACACATGTCTCGTTCACACCTCAATTAGACGCTAAGCACGCCGAAGTGCGCGTAAAAAAACCAAGGCACGAAAAGCACCCACAATCACTATTGAAGTATTGCGTTGTGCAACGTTTTTCTGTTAGACGAACTATTTTAAAAGGACCACTTCACCCAGCAGCAGTCCGCGGAAAACGAGGCTGCGGTGGAATTGAGTTGGATGCAGGTGTAAAAGTGGTAGATGCAATTTTCACTTCAACGTTAAATAAAATTCAAACTCGAACGGTCATGTCGATGTGCGGTGCGGTGCTCGTGCTCACTCCCCTGCGCTGGGCCTGACGATGCGATGCGATGCGATGCGATGCTAATGCTAGTTGACGATGACGCCTGACCACGACCGCGACCACACGCCATCGCCAGCGCCACACCAGCGCAGCGCAGCGCTGGCAGATTTTCCGGGTTTGCTATCCGCGGTATCGTGCAGTCATCACGTCTCACGCGACTCACTGCGCGCGTGATCGACTGTTCGACCGTCGCTAGGAGGGATGGTGCTCTAAAACAAGAGCAGTTTCTTCTACCAAATTCGTCGGCCGTTTTAACTTAGTAACTTGGTACGTTTGCCCCTCTCCCGAACAAACCACTTGTTTTTTTGCACTTCTACCTACACCACAAAATTATGCCCAATATTGTGCACCTTATATGTTTTTTTTTGTTTTTTCGCGATTTTTAAAGCTTTTTCAAAAAAAAAAAAACAAAAAAACAAAAGAACATACGGAAGACACCCCAGATATCTTCTGTGCATCTTGTTACCCTCCAGAGATGTCTTTGAGGAAGACATGTCTTCTGGAAATTTGTAACTTGTAGAAGTTCCCGTCAACGTCTTAACACCCCTCTTCGGGGCGTCTTCCTCATTTTTTTGACGATCTTCTACGCGTCTTCTAATGTCTACCTAGCCCCGAAGAGGGGTGTTAAGACGTTGACGGGAACTTCTACAAGTTGCAGATTTCCAGAAGACATGTCTTCCTCAAAGACATCTCTAAGACAACCGGAAGATGTACAGAAGATATCTGGGGTATCTTCCGCAAGCACAATCAAGAAGACGTCCGGAAGATGTCAAAAAAATGTCTTCCGCGTGTCTTCTGTGTGTCTTCTGTGTGTCTTCCGCGTGTCTTCCGCACCTCTTCTGGGTTCAGGAAGACATATATTCCCCGAAGGTGTCTGGAAGATGTACAGAAGGTATCTGGGGTATCTTCCGCAAGCACAGTCAAGAAGACGTCCCTAAGATGTCGGGAGATGTCTTCCGCGTGTCTTCTGAGTGATTTCTGAACGTCTTCTGAGTGTTTGTCTTCAGGATGCCCTCCGCACTACCTTGGCCAAGTGTCCTTTGTATAGGAGATAGAATGGCAAGTAAACGTGCCGCGCATCTCCAAAAGGGGGAAGCGCCCCCAAAGACCAAAATGTCGTCCTTCAAACGAGCGATGCTCACTAAACCCCCCCCCGAATCCGCGGCGGAGGTCTTCCGTCAATCCAAGCCGGAGGTCTTGAAGGGGAAGATGGCAGCGGTGCACGATTGGTTGTCTACGGTGTCGCCATCCCGCGAGCTGGATCATGAGCGAGATGACGGCATGGCTCGGGGAATCCGTCTACATTCATGAGCATTCCCCTGCAACAAGGTGCTTGCTTGTCTCCATAACCCACATGCATCTATCATGCACATTTATGCAGTTTGGAATGCATACAACCGAAGATGTGTGGAGCATCTTCTGCGCGACTTTCGGACGTCTTCCACGTGTCTTCTATGAATTCACCATCACAATGTTTTCGCAGGGCTGAAGATCATGAGGACGCGGTTCGTATTTGCGTGCCGCGTCAAAGCAACCGGCCACCTTTCGGCTTAGCCGAGCCCACTAATGTGCTTTTCTCGGTTCAAGAGTTTTTTGGCTATGTGCAAGCAATTTCAGACTTGCATGAACCGGGCTTTAAGGAGCATACGTGGGAGGACATTTTCTCCGATCCATTGGACTTGGCCGATGATCCGGGCACGGTGCACTTTCGACAACATAAGTGGCCGCTTGAGCCTCCCATTGGCGTCAACCTCCAAGGAATGGTGTTGAAGATACGGGATGCAATCGCATCGGGCGAACCATATCATCGTCCTCCGGAGCTTGTTGTGAGTGATGGGGATAGGCGGATGAAACCGCAAAGGCTTTCACCTTCACCTCCGGCCCCGATGGATAAAGTTGTGGACATGACCTATACCGAAGTCCATGAGCCCGAGGACCCTCCCCCGGAGATGCCACCACGAAGGTGCGAACCGGTTGCCACGGCATGCCCGTATCTCCATGAAAGATGTATGCATGCACGCTCCATCGGAAGTCGTTCCGAAGACGTTCCGAGCGTCTTCTGCGCATCTTCCGGGCTCATGGACTTCGGTAAATCTAACGTAGAGCAAAATGACAATAGAAGAATCTGAAATCAAGCATTCCAAAACTGAAATCTGAAATCCACCGTAGAGCAAAATCAGCCAAAACTGAAAATCGGAAATCTAATGTGGAGCAAAATGACACATATAAAAATCTGAAATTGGTTTGTAAAATCTGAAATCAAGCATTCAAAAAACTGAAACCTGAAATCTAACGTAGAGCAAAATCAGCCAAAATTGAAATTTGGAAAATCTAACATAGAGCAAAATGACAAATGCAAAAGTCTGAAATGGAGCATTCCAAAAACTGAAAACTGACATCCAACATAGAGCCAAATTAGCAGGGTAGAAGTCTTACCGTGGCGGGCCGGCCCGGGGCCGCAGAAGCTCGCTCCGGGCCGAAACCGGGCCGAAGGGGCTTTCGCCCCCGGGCCGCACAAAAATATGAGCCGGCCAAACTTCGGCCAAAAATATAGGCATTTATGCTACTTTTTATCAAACCCCCATACTTAATTTCAAAATTTCGCGCCTGCGGCGGGCATTGTTCTTCCTTGACCGTTTTGGCCGAAAGCGGGCCAGCGGAAATATAGTTTACGGGCCGTAGAGAAATTTGGAAGACTTCTACCCTGCAAATTAGCCAAATTTGAAAATCGGAAATTAATCTAACGTAGAGCAAAATGACAAATGTAAAAAATCTGAAATCAAGCATTCCAAAAACTGAAATAAGAAAACTAACGTAGATCAAAATTAGCTGAGATTGAAATTTTGGAAATCTAACGTAGAGCAAAATGACATATGTAAAATTGCACTTTCGCATTTCCCCTTCAATTTCAACAAATGCAACAATCTTGATTATTGCTAATTAATTACAAATGGTCATCACAAATGGTCAAATGGGGGCAAGGCCATAAGAAGATGTTGCGTCCGAACGGCACGAACACCGGACCGAAGACGCTCAAGTGTCACGAGGCGTTGAAAATGCTACAAGCGGGCATCATGAGCGTGCTAGCGTCTTGGGATAGAGACGAGGGCTACTCAAAAAACATGCTTGAAGACTTGATCGGGCAGTTGACGGTCATAACGAGAGAGCTCACTTCGGAGCTTGTAGACTGTAAGGCACGGAAGACATCTGGAAGACATCCCGAATACGTTCCGAGTACATTCCAAACGTCTTCCTTAATTACCTTTTATTTGGTGATTTTGCAGGATGTTCCTAAGCTTCAAAATCTGGTGGATGAGTTCTTCAAGTCACTCGAGCGCGATGGCTCACCTGACTGGCTGGTCATCAACACGCATTTGCTTTCCCACTTCCCCGACCAACTCCTCATGTATGGCCCAATACGGGGGACATGGATGTACGTGTTCGAATCATTCAACGGAAAGATTCGAAGGTGGGTGAAGAACAATGCATATCCGGTTCAGAGTGTTATGCAAGGCTTCGGGCGGTACCGGATGGTACATGTGGTGCGAGGGTTAATCTTGGTACTTCGTCGCCGGCGGGGGGCAACCACCAATCCCACCCGGCCACCCGTGCTCCGGTTCTTGACCACCGCACCGTTGAGGGCGCCGAACACCGTGGTTTTGGGAACACAAGGCAAGCGCCATGTACTCTCCCGCGCTGAAACGAAAGCGCTGGAGCCGTGGATGCATGGCAACGTGCCCCAATACCGCAAGTTGAAGGCAAAATTCGACGACTACGTCACCTACTGCAAGAGGTAAGTAAGAAATGAAACCCATAAGGTGCTTGGAAGACGTTTCATATATCTTCTAGGCATCTTCCACACGTCTTCGGTAAATACATGTCCTGACATTGTGCACGTATACATTCGCAGGGAAAACCATATGGTTCGGAGACGTATTGGCGCACATGCCGGAGGGTCTCGCCTGATGGATGTGCCGCTGCATATGCACGGTAGCGACCCCAAGGTCTGGCTGGGGAGACCATTCACGGAGAGTGAAGCGGCACTCGTCGAAGGGCCTCCTCGCGTGTGTCAATCTTTCGGCTCGGTCGTGGTTCGAGGAGTTTGCTACGTCGCACGGCAGCTCAGGACAAGACGAAGAAGACTTGTCAACGTTACTTCCGAGCCTTTTTCTCTGGAGAAACATCAAAGGCCCGAGGAAATCGAGACTGACCGGTGCGTCCGTGCATTACGTTTTGGTGAATGTGCGCAGAATATGTACCGAATGTCTTCTGCGTGTCTTCTTGACGTCTTCGGGGATTCTTACTATAGAGTATAATTGTGGCTCCAACTCGCAGGTACGCCATGGTAGATAGCATCTACAAGGTCGACTTGGCCGCGAAAGAGTACATTCTTGTGAAGGGAAAGTGGTTCCCTGAATTCAACCAAGCGACGATAAAACGGTTTGCCAAGCTAAACTCGAAGTACGGGCCGGACAATACCGCAAAGGTGGTGTACACATACGACCCGGATGATCCCGAGACACCTTGGGACACTACTGATCCATTCATTCTGGCGGCTCAAATTGAGCACCAAGTTGTAATCAAGAAACATCCTGTGATGAAGACGGCGGTGGTATTTGATTTAAAGGCTGACTTTTTCGAGTGCATCGACGATGATGGTTCACGACCGAAAGGTGCAAGACGCAAGAGGCGATCATGATAATACGCCGGGCATCGTACTTAGTGGTCTGTATGTTGAATAGATGCAATCGTACATGTATGTGTAGATAGACCTATCAATTAACTTAGCCGTATATTATGTATCATAGCAACAGAGCATGATGACAACCCTGAAGATGTTAGGAAGATACCTGGAATGTCTTCCGCATGTCTTCCGTGCGCCTTCTGAATGTCTTCTGTGATTACGCGACTAGTGTACGTGTGGTATGAAGTAGCTATGTGGCCAAAATGCATAATCATCACATATGTGTCGATAACACATGTCAGAATGTATTCTGGCCCAGAAGACATTCGGAACATCTTCCGGGTATCTTCCGGGAAGACTGCCCTTTGCATGTCTTCCGGGAAGATGTCTTCAGAAATCCGGAAGACATTCCGCACATCTTCGGCACGTCTTCCCCGAAGAGTGTCTTCTGGTTTCCAGAAGACGTTCCCGTCACAAGACGTCTTCTGGAAACCAGAAGACATCATTTCTCCGAAGACGTCTATAAGACGTTCAGAAGACGTCTTCTAGACGTCTTCTGATTT